>JAUYWV010118626.1:0-11929 GCA_032274565.1 Nematoplana nigrocapitula
GCCGTCGAGGACCTGCGAATCGTGGAAGAAAGGCAAAGGATATGAAAGAAAACTTGTCTTGTCATCTTGTCATGTCATTCACAAAACTCACGTCGTCGCCGAGTTCGGCGGCCAGGGGTCGGCGAGCAATGGACTCATGTTGAACATGAGCTCCTCCGGCTTTATGTTTAGGCCGCCCGTCGCCCGTTACCGCGCTCCCATTAGCGCGACCCCATCCCGATGTCCCCCCGCGAAAAAGTAGGGGGGGACATCGCCATTAGCGTCCCCCCCTGCAAAAAAGTGGGGGGGGGGGGGGTGACGTGCCCCCCCGGGATCGCCGCTCGTGGGTACAATACTTATTGGAATATAATTGTCACCAAGATAAACCAGAAGCTATCGGGCAGGCTGAAAGACTTCTAAGTGTTTTGCAGTTTCCGTGGTCTCGTCGATATGGACCAATTTCTTTTCAGATTATATTCTATATTTCCTATAATTTAGGTCTGAAAAAAATTGTTTTTATGTAAGTAACTATGAAATGATTTATATGTCAAAATATACGTTATGGTTATAGTGATTCCGTTGGTAATACATTTATGTGTTCGAGTTAAAAAATTTAAATGATCAAATCTTTACAACTTTTATTTACCTTTGATTACTTAGATTGGTAGATCACATGTAGTGTAACTTCGTGTTGTTTTTTCGTAAAAAAACACGATAGATACTACTTATTTATCAAAAAAATAAAATTTTCGTTGTTCAATCCAGTGTATAAATACGTTAAATATTATGCCCGATGTAAATCAGTCAAGGACATAGTTTTAAAGACTTAAATACACATAGTGTTTGTACTGATTTGGCAGATGTGACTGCATGTTATTCTCTGGTGAGCATATTATAACTATTACTACTGGCTCATCGTCATCTTCCCAGCTCTAAGATTGATAATCTTTTCGACATAAGTCGAAATATCAACATCTTCTCCGAATGGTTGCAGATTTGATGGATACTGTGGACGGGGACGAAGGCGGTGACATGGACGATGTGGATGGCGGAGCCGATGAAGATGTCCCCGATGGTGAGGAAGGCGAAGGCGAGAGTAGCAGAAAGAAGCGACGTCGGAAGCAGAAGGGAGGCAGAAGACGAGTACGGGGCAAGTATTCGAACAAGCCGCAGGACTTTCAGGTGGGACACATCATATTCACAGTAATATCTGATGGATGGATGGATGGATGATAGTTATCAACAAACTGAGATCGAACCCGGTTGTAATAAATTTACAAATTAAATTACAAAAAATAATATCCAAGTCTTACAACAACCTACAGATGTTTCATCCCAAGCAACTAAATAATTTAATGAAACTAATCTAACTCAACTGAGCTAACTACTTTTTGTTTAGCTCTTTAGACCACCCGACTGACCTCCCACTGGGGAAGTGGGGGATTGACCAAGAGTTCAGAAAATCCTTTCTACTGCATTCACTTTGATATGGTACACATTGACTAGACTACAGAATTCATATTTGTGAACAAAGGTGGTCCGGGATTTCAGTAGTATATAATTATTTTCGCAGAATTTCCTCAGATTCTCACTTACAGTTTTTATAAAAGTTGTTGTGCAATGGAACGAAGTGAACAGCATTGAAATAACAAATGAATCATCTACTCGAACGATGCATTAATCAAAATGTCTTCAGCAGATCACAACAGTACGACTGAGATAAAATTTCCGATAACTGCGGAATACTGTATTACAAACAAAAATATATGCGAGACAGTTAATTGGACTATCAATTTGAAAACTAGGAAACGTTGTGTGCTTCTGCACGGAAAGTGACAGACGGATGTGCCGGATGATTAAAGGGAAATTTCGCAACTATTTTGTACAATTAAATTTAGGGAATATATGTAATTTATTACACGTTAATCATAATAAGCAGCTGGCACAAAATATTCAATTATAAATCATACACATGGAAAGCGAAAAATAAACCAATAGATTAACTTACATATGGTATCTAATTGAATACGTATAAATTCTTCTATACTCTGCAAAATGGTTTATGTACTTAAAAACAAATTTCCACCAAGAGACAGTCTTAACAATGGTCACACTGGTTTTATTTAGTAACACACTTTTAGGTTTAATTCCACCACAAACCATTTTAAGACATTATTCAGAGGGTCTAAGTACACACAAAAATAACACTTAAAAGGGGGGCACAAATTTGATCGCAATAGTTACCTACGTATTAAAAGAGCTTTTGTGACGCCGATGTATTTGAGCCTCAAACTGACGGAATTCTGCTGATCAGATGCCGGGCATATACATGTATGTCAGCTGAAAATTTGATTTTTAAGGTTTTGGTATTGTTTGTTTGTATTATTGATTTGTTGCTGTTAATTATTTCAACCAATCATAGTTCACATCTTTTTCTTTTTGATCGTTCAACACAGTAAACATGGTAGAATTAATGAACTTATTAGATAAAATTGTAGAAAAAATGAGTCGCACATGGCCAATGTTCCAGTGAATTTCTAAGTAAAAAATAACAACCACTGAGGACAACAACACATTAGACACAAATAGGGGAGTACCACAGGGTTAGAGCCTAGTCCCATTATCTTTTTCTACGTACATACTTAGTGGAGGTCTCTGAAAGTGAAAGTTAGCGCCATACAAAGAAAAAGAACCACATTGAAATACTGTTGTCAGATGACACAGACTAATTAGAGAAAAAGGCGGAAACATTGAGGGAAATTCCAACTAGGTTCAGTGTAAAGGATTTAACTGTGAATGCGAACAAAAAAACTAGAAAGAGACTCCACAGAGTGGAAGAAGTCAAATATCTTGGTTCAATGCTAGATACTGAGGAAGACATTAAGAACAGGAAAAAACCAACAGTAGCTGCATTACGATAAACATAAAAATCTTTTCACTGGGAAAGCCATTTAGCAAAGAAAGTAAAATTAAAGTTTTTACTGCATTCTTTGCATCCATTTTTTCTGTACAACTCTCAAATTTTTTATAGTAACAGATTAATTGACACTGAAATTGACACTTTTCAAAGGAAGCTTTGAAGATGTCGATTAGGTATAAATGTTTCCAAGGGGTCTGCAATACAGATTTATATAATAGCTCCAATATGAAAACTTGGTGACAAATAATTAAACACAGAAGTCTAAAGATTTCAGGACATATCTTTAGACAAGATAATAATGCTCCAGTAAGGAAAGCTCTTAGAAATAGCATAAATAACCAGAACAGTTTTCCTTCTCATTTCTATTTAGATCCGTGTGAAAGTTGTCGAGGCGCGCCAGTTGCAGGGTGCCAACATATCGCCGGTATGTCGGGTGACCTGCTGGAATCAGACCAAACAGACCCGAGTGAAGCGGTCGACCAATTCGCCCTTCTTCAACGACGTCTTCTTTTTCAACTTTCACTGCTCCCCGGCTGATCTGTTCGACGAACTGATCAGCTTCTCCGTATTCAACTCGCGCCGTCTGCGTTCGGACGCTCTTATTGGCTCATTCAAATTCGACATCGGGATGATCTACGAAGAGGATAATCACTGCTTCCTGAACAAATGGCTGTTACTGTGCGATCCTGACGATCCCATGGCGGGAGCTAAGGGTTATCTGAAGATTTGCGCGGTTGTTTTGGGGCCTGGTGATGAAGCACCGGTATGTTCCGATTGATTTTGAACGTAGAAGGTGTTTTAGTTAGCACTGTAAAAACATGAATTTTGTTCAAAACGTAGAAACGGTTGAATTTGGTGTTTACTTGTATGAGATTATAATATCGTGTGAAAGCCGCGCAATTTAAAATCGAAGATGCTCTGACCGGGCGTCGGCACAAGTAAACATTCAACCAAGAATGAAAAATTAACAATGTCAAAGAGCTGCTCAGAAAATTAGGAAGTAGGGATCATTTTGGGTGACTTGCCGTAGAAAGGACATAAAGAGATAGCTTGGACTGTTGATTCTGAAATGTCGAGAGGTAGCGGTAAATCAGCAAAGGAATTTCTGTAAAGAAGGTCCCAATTAAGTAGGAGAAAAATCAGGGATTGCGGAAGAGCTTGGGAAGGAGTCTTGAACGGACACCGACAGTGTAGGACTGGAAGAGGCACTGTTGCCGTTGGAAACATTGGAAGGTAGTACAAGAGTGGCATATTCCTGTCCCTCTTCTCTCTCACTCACTCTCTCTCACACATTCCTCTATCTCTTCTTTCTCCTCACTTTACTCTTCTCTCGCTCTTTTCTCCCTCTTCTCTCTCACTCACTCTCTCACACACACATTCCTCTATCTTTTTCACCTTTCCCCCTCTATTTCCTCTCCTCTTTTTATCTTTCTGCCTCTTCTCTCTATCTATCCCTCCGCTCTCTCTTCCTTTCTCATTCCACTCTCCCTCCCGTCCTCTTTCTTATCTCTCTCTCCTCCGGTAGGTCGAGGCGGTAACGCGTCGCCTCGACCAGGAATTACAAATGCACAATCTTTTTAATTTTCGTTTTCTTGGTATTTGTGGAAATGTTGTAGTCCTTTGCCACTCTGCGCAAGCTATCCGTAATGTCTGGAGCGCGTGTACCGTATACATTTGCATCGCTTGCACTAAACTGTCCTCCAGTTTTCACCTTTCGTGCAAGTCATATAGAAATTCCCCCATCATCGCATTGACATGTTGAACAGTCATGCTCGACATTGTTCGCCACTCATCCTGACTATTTCAGATTGACTAAGTTTTAAGGACGGTGATTAGCATATATTTTTCTTATTTTACATATCAAATGTGACACGAATTTGAAATATTCTTTTGTTATGCGTGTTATGTGAAACAACTATTACCCAGTTCTCTAAATATGATTATCGACGTGTTCTGCTTTTCTCTTATAGTTACTTCTTTGCAGCATCTGTTTTTTTCTTTCAATAGATTATAATCGTAATTAATTCGTAATTAAGGTTTCATTGTATGCTTCTTGTATTAAAGAGTTTTCGAACGGCTGAAGATGAAGACGATGACATCGAAGTGTAAGTCCGATCGATATTTATTCGTTTCATTCTCGTCTAGTCAAAATCACACACTGAATCTTGCCTCTTGCAGCAACCTCCTGCGACCAGCCGGTGTACAGCTCAGACCCGCAACCTTTGTCCTGCGAGTGTATAGAGCCGAGGATTTGCCAAAGAGTATGACTGTTCGCTCAATTCGCCCAACTCACCGTCAGTCGGTCATATAATTGTCATTCGTATTTCCAGTGGACTCCGATGTACTCCAAGGCATAAAGAAGGTGTTCACAAATCAGGAAGAGAAAGAATTGGTCGATCCTTATGTGGTGTTTCAGTTTGCAGGCAAAGAGGTGAGGCGGATACGTGTTGTTCTGTGGATTGGATATTAGCAGCATGTTCCCCATACGAACAGCCAAGTGGTCTATAGATGGAAATTGCTTCTGTAGCTTGGCAAATGTTTGACAGTCAGTACTGACTAAAATCACACATCGAGCAGTAACATTTCGAAGATCAAACGTCTTTTGCTCCCTCTGAATCATTCATTGGGCCTTCCCATAAAAGAAAAATCAACCCCCTTTGAGCACTGCTGCTGAAACTGGTGATATACTGAGTCTTTGGTACGTACAGTTGTGAAGTGAAGCCAGGAGGAAGTAACGTGGAAGGGTGATGTCTGATCCACAACCGAGAGGAACAGCGACTGTTTTACTTGGCAAGAAGACGTTTATAGGCCATAAATCTACATATATTGTCCAGATTGGCAGTTTGCCCAAATTTCCAGGATGCTTAGTATTGTGAAGCCGAAGATGTCTTCACACTTTTATCTTTACTTGATAGTTTCGAATAACACGATCGTGGAACAAATAATGCAATTTAAATGTAACTCACTTTTTATAAAAAAATATTGTGACCTAGGTTTCAATGAAACTTGAAAGTTGTTGCATAGATAATACAATAGTTAGCATGCAGAGTGACAAACCTTCCTAATGGTGGACTTTCTTAGCTCTAAATTAGAACTATCAAATAATGAAACTTTATACACCAAAAATTGCAATCTGATGCTAAATTGAAACCATTGAAGTTTAGTAATGTCATTTTCAAAGTCATGAAATTGATGTTGTGAAATGTTTCATTGTCATCAGGTGAAATCTTCTATCAAATACTGCAATGATCATCCGGACTTCAACGAAGAAATGAAGATTGGACTCCAGGTTGGCGAATCGATTATGTTTGCATGCTTTTATTATACAATTATACAATTTTACTTCCCTGTTACTCTTCAGTTTCCATCGATGTGTGAAAGAATTAAGCTGCAGTTGTTCGACTGGTATGAATACTTTGATATGTGTTATTATTTTCGGTTTGATGTTTTTTAAAAGATAATTATTGCTTTTAATCGTGAAAATAGTTTTAATTAAAGAGAATACACCTACGCCTTTTGGACATCGAATAAATTTATATATGTTAAATGTACGAAACAGGCGGCATAAGCTTTGCAATTGCTGATTTTGGTGATCTGTTAGATATTTGCCAAGTAGTTTCAACGTATCTCAACTAAGTATTTACGGAAGTACCAAACTTGTTTTAAGTGCAGACTGGGTCGTCAAAACCATTATGAAAAATGGTGTACTTCTCATGTGATTACATACTGTATATGAATAAATGCGGTTGTCGTTAAACTGTGTGAATTAACGATAGGAAAGAATTTCCTGCGGTCAGCTTTGTTATGCTTCCCACGGCTATATATCTGCAAGATATAATGGTGTTTACTATAGAGACATCGTGGACACTCACAGATAAGGGGTTCATTTATTTACATCCACGGGTGCGGTCAAATCGTCAAACATCGAAAGGTGTTGGTGTTTGTTAACCTTTATCTGTGCAAAAGTTGGATAATTCTGGTGATAACACGGAGTTCTTTTGTTTCTCCAGATTGGTGAAAATGTAAATAATAAACGTGCGTTGCTTTTTTGAAAAACTCTTGATTTTTATGTTAACAAAAGCATTGATCGGGGAGTGATGAAAATACCTTAGCGAAGACTAGAGTTGATGGTTTTCCTTATCTCACGTGTGCTATCTAGCAGGAGGAGTTGATTTTATGAGTTTTGAAAGTTATCAGGATTTTAAACAAACATAAATGTGGTCATTTAAATAGATTATCTATTTTGTGGAAACACAAGGTTGCAGCCGAGTCGAGCGCTATTTCATTCTCTCGATGAATGTGCGATTCGCAGTGGAGTTGAATTCATACTTCACCAAGTATGCATACTACAGGTCCTTGAATTCGAACAGACGCACCAGACAGCCTACTCGCTTTAGGTCAATTATTAGAAAACAGCGGTGCAAATTCTCTATAACGCAATCATGCCAAAGGGGGAATTTATGGTGTCAGGCAGTATAGGTTGAAACGAGAATTAGCTGTAGTGAAAGACCTAGCTGATATTATAATTGCTTATCGTTCTAGTTTACATCGTTGGAAAAATGTGATGTTCGTTCGGCTGTTTCCATTTATTTTGTGTTTGTTTTAGTTTCCTATTTAATTGTGTCTCGTATCCATTGAATCACCTGTCTGTTATCTCGTACGTGCCAGGGATCGCGTGACTAAGGACGATGGTTTGGCCTATGCAGAGTTCCTGATTAGAGATGTCAGCTCGAATGACGAAAATTTTGGTTGGTTCTCCTGCAGCAGCCCCCACCCTTAATTACTTTATGCCCACCGCCTTGCGCCCAATTAATTCACACTTTGCTAACAATAATGGCGCATTTTACAGCCTGTAGTTGTTCTATGCATTACGGTGTTCTCCGCTTGCCTCTATACTGTAACCATATTAATTTTCATCTTTTGCTACAAAAAGTAACAACAGCACAATCCCAGCGACAAACTACACTTTTTATATTCTCAGTCAGGTATGCCAAGACGTATTCGTTCTTCTACTGATGCGTATATATTGAGAATCAATGGCTTCTGTCGTGGTCTGCAATTGCAGATTTTCTCAATTAAATTCCACTACGTGATTGCGTTCTGCACAGAATGACAGCGAGAGGGGCATATCATATGGAGGTGTTGCGCATTCAGTCTTCGTTGATCACCCGGTTTGACCTCCCTCCTCCATACTGCTTCAGTTTTCATTTCTTCTTGTTTGCATTTCTGCTGTGGAGATTCACTCGTTCGCTCTTGCGTTAGTATTTTGCATTTTTTCCACACAGCTGCACAGACAGAGTTGTGTGATTGGAGTGAATGTGTTCTGCCTGTCTACTACGAGCGGCTAATACGTACGTCGGTGGGGTTGAGATCAGCAGGGCGAGTGAGCACACGAGACGACACGCCGCCATTCAGCTGCCATATACATTGGAGAACTTGAACAAATATAAACAATAAGTCGACGAAACTCAATCAATACTCTGTCCAATATGTGACAGCCAATGGGTGAACAGAAAAAATGCTTCAAACATTTTTGTGATGTCACTCGTAAAGCTAACAGTTTTCAAACTGGCTGGCCAATCAGATACGAGTATTATCTGTAAACACGCAATTCTTCCTATTACCTGATGCTGGTGAAATAATAGTGCTACTGATCAATGAAGGAGAAACCACAAAATGTAAAATACAATTTATTTCTCGACGTTAAGATGAAAACCAGTCACCATTCTCATGAGAAAAGTAAAAACAGAATGAGAACAGTTACCACTTATAGCTATACCCTTGATATAATTCATTACATAACTGGCAGAGAAAGAATCAGTATTACATAAGCCACTGTTCTCTGATTCATAACCGAACTGGAGTGGCATTGAATAAAAGCTGATTCTCGCCCGTTTGGCGCTGGCGTCCGTTGAACCAATGACAGGAACAACATAGTCAAAATCAATAGCATGACTAGTATTAAAAGAGTGAACAAACATGGCATTGCTATCTTTACAAGCAAGAAAATCTCTTTGTGTTCCTTAACACGGGTCTCAATCTTTCTGACAGTCTGATCTTTGTAAAAATGGTGACTACTGGTTGTCATCGAAAGGTCAAGAAATAAATCGTATTTTAAATCCTGATAGCTATTCCATCCTTCATTCCACGATTATGGAACACTTAATTTGAACGAATGTTTCTGCAATTTCCAGTTTCATTCTTAGGTTTGTCGGTTAGTTATTCAGTCAATTTGTATAACTATCTAACCCCTCTTCTTCTGTATTGATTTCTGTATGGGACTAGCCTGTAGACTACTGGCAACAACGGTCTTGCGCCATGTAGTTTTGCTACTAGCACATCTTGTATGCCGTTTATGCCTTCTACTGATACCAATCTAACGCCTTCTTTTCAAGGGATCGCATGACAGAAGATGATCCTATTGGAACCACAGTGATTGACCTTTCACAAATAGCAGCTCAAGGCGAAAAGGGTATATGCTAAATGTAAATTTTCATAAGTGGCAACTATGCAAAACATTCTCGCCCCTTCTCTCTGTGCTCTCTCCCTTTGCCTACCTTATTCTATGCACCTCACTAGGACATGGAGGTACGCCATGTTTGGTTGATATCATAATTATGTTATGTAGTATTTACTTGGGGTAAAGGGTGAACAGCTTCTTTCTGAATCGGTAATCGGACTGGTTTTTCTATAATTGAGCACAGCGCGCATTAATGCACTATTGTGTTATTTGGTTATACGATTATTTCTGGTATTTCATTGTATGTCATTGCATTGCAGTTGATTTGTGTTGAAAAAGTAGTATACATTTTTTCACTGTTATGGCACCATTTGAACATATTTTATCTTCTTTTTTGGTTACAGATAAATCACAATCAACAGGTTGTGGCAATACGGTTACGCCATAGTTGTAGTCTATTGTTTTCTATTCTATTTGGTAAAAGGAGTTGAAATCTTCGAAGCTTATAGTGACTCCCAGAGTCAACATTATCCTTCTGTAGATTTCAATGTATTCTGAACTCTGTTGCATATTGCTAAAAATTGCAAAAAAATTGCATGTACAATTTTTATATATTCAACTGCAAAAAAAAAAGTCATAACGGTTAGCTATAATATCGTTAAACTGATTCTGGAATTGCTGAATATAAACTGACTATAAAGAGTTATTATTGTTTTAGAACTCATCTTTATTAGTTATAATTACTGTGAATGTGTAATATTTTTAATGCACTCAAATGAACTATCTTTCGAAGCAGAGAATATAAATTGCATATAGTGTCACGATAAAGATGAGTACAAATGAACACTATTTAAAGCATAAAATAACCATGCCACTGAATAAATTGATTACTGCTTGAGATAAGTGCAAATGTCATCGATTAAATTCTTAGTTAACATTTTGTTAAGCATGACTGAGAATTCATGTGCGGTTTGACAAAGCGAAATTCTAAAACAATAACTCCCTACAAATCTTCCCTTCTCAGTGTTCTAGTAACTATGGTGTTTTCCTCTGTGTAACCCCATTGTAGAGTACATACTGCATCTGTAGTTGAGCAGCAGCAATAGAAAATTGCTCATTTTAAATTTGTGTTTATTGTTTGGATTGTTTGGCTGCCGTCGACTTTCAGGTTTCCTGCCGACTATGGGACCCACCTTTATCAACATGTACGGCTCGCCTCGCGAATTTTCCGACCTGCCAGACGAATATGAGGCATTAAATTTGGGCAAGGGCGAAGGTGTGGCCTATCGGGGCCGCGTTCTGGTCGAATTGAGTACCATACTGGGGGAAACTCCGATCGATAGACTCACGGACATTCCCGCGGACAATGTCCAGCGAGTTCAGGTATTGATTTTCTTCTAAAATTATTTTTTCTTGTCAACTGTCTATAAATATACTTTTCTATATATCTTCAACAGCAATTTACTTCTTTGTATAGCTGGAAAATTGTTTTAAGGCCCGACGGGAGAAGACAATATTAGGCGTGAACCTTGCTTGATAACAATTTGACTATGTATGGGTCTACTATCATGTTTATAATGTTTCTTCAATATAAGTACGGCAATAAAGCAAGAAAACTTATACGAAATCACAATATCAATACTTTATATAGCTTGCTCTAATGCTTGATATGTGCATCGCATTCCAACAGCTGTCCTGGTGGTACAAAGTTGAAGGCAAACAAGTTTAGGCTTGGAACTTGCACACAAGTATGAATTGCGCAATTTGTTTTGGTTGTGCGTATGAAAATGGTCAACATATTTGAAGAAGCCTAACAGTTACAAACTACGTAAACTGAGCAACAACTGCTCAAAGCAGAAGTCGGTGTATCTGTGGATAGTGCCAATACTGCAGCTATACAGACTTCATGCGCAGAAAGCAATATTTCTCGGATAAATCTGAAGGAGGAATTGAATTTCTTGATCATCGTTTTGCGTGCGCCTACATACTGTATGTGTATCTTATGACTTGGTATTTATCGATCCCCTTATTTTTTCCGAACACTTTCCATTCGTCATTTTGAATTGGTTGTCATCTCCAAGTTCGTTTTCAGATATACAGGACATTTGACGAAGTTAGAGTTTAGTAGGGAGATGCGATAGTCCAGTGTTGTATTGAATTATTCAGGGAGTAAATAATATCGTCGTGCTGAGAGATATTCCGCAGCTGTCCTTTCAAGCAGAAATATTGTTTGTAGTGATATGCATGGGAATTTGAACTATAATATATGGCTATTGACTTTATTTATTGCTGACAGTGTGTACGCAGTTTAGATACAAAACTTTTTGAATAAAAACATCTCGCCTAGTTGTTGGTCGAAATGCGAGTGTGCCGTTTTAGAAAGTCTTAAAATGAGGTTGACAGTTGCGTTCTTGTCCCGAAATACAGACTTATATAGCTCACCGGCGAAAAAACTGACTTTCTCCATCTTCCAGCGCGACAGGATAAATATAGGTTACTAGCAGTGGGTACCCGCGTTGCTGGGTACATGCCTAACCCTAACCCTGCCCCAGTCCGGTCCCCCATTTTCG
>JAUYWV010118637.1:0-11927 GCA_032274565.1 Nematoplana nigrocapitula
GGAGGTGTCACTCAGCCTTCACCTTGATGGACCGGGTTTGAATCCCACCTGGTACTTTATTTCCGATCACAATGAAAAATTGGCGTCACTTCAGTGTGAGTTGGTAAAACAGCTTGTAATGACGCTTAATGCTAACTGCTAGCAATTTATCACCACAGTGTGGGTTAAACCTTGGAAATAGCTAGCGACTCCCCAGAGTACAGTTTGAGCAACTGTGTTGGCACACACTACCTAAACAGTGTCCAAGCAGTGTAGGTATCCCTAATTCTCTGGTATAAGGCCGGAGTAGAAAAATATGATGCTGAAAAAGTAATTTTTAAGTTTTGAGATGAATTATATATCCAAACAAAGAAAAAGAGTCATGCAGTCATTGCAAAAAAGCTACATCTTTGTAAACGCATTACTGGAAGCATCCGAGTTGGTGAGATTTATGCGAAACAACTTGAATTAGTGATCTATTCATATGAGGTACTTGTGTGAATAAATATTGTCCAAGAAAACACCTTTCATGTGATAATAACATGTATTTTGTACATGTGTTAATTTTATTATGATTAGTAAATAGTTGGCTGGAATATCTGAATAGTTATTGAATTACTACTTTCAGACTTACACGTTTAAATATATGCAAGTGTTATAAAATTTACTTCAGCAGTTAAGCATTTAAATTTGAATTATTTAAAATGGGCCAACATTATGAAACATACTATAAAACTGTGTAGATCTTGGTATAGGCTTGACTGATTAGAATTCTGTTTTTATTGAAAGAGAGTGTATATGCAATTTGCTATATTTATAGATAGTTATTTGTTACTTTATTGCATCTGTTTTAAATACAATTCTTCAAAATAGGTAATAATATTTCATTTAGTTTTTAAGCATGATTTAATTAAATACGACTAGATAGAACTTAACTTTCTAAAATGTATGTGGGAATATTTATATATTGGAATATGGTTTTTAGTACTGATATATGCAGTGGCTTATTGCTCTTTAGATGGGTCAAAGAAAGTCTTATTTAAGGCTAGGAGTATATTATTGTTATAACTATTTTAAATTTTTATTAAAAAAAACTATTATAAATTACAAAATATAATCACGTGGAAATTAAGCAATTCATAATATATTTCACTTACTTAGATCTGTTCCTCCATACTTGAAAAGCTTTTGTATCTTTCGGAAAAGAAAAAAATTTACAACTATGAGACATTCCATTGTGATCACATCCAAACGCAAAACAAAGCCCCATTTTTGCCAAATGTAACGGCACAGAACTAAATTGTTGATCAGAGACTATGTGTAACTAGGGGTTAAAACAAAATTAAATGACGTCACACTTGATGAGCGTATAGGCAATTTATTCGATGTTTGCAGGTGCTCCTTGGCCGTCCTTTGCGAAGTTCTGATAATAGTATGACATTTACAATGCCATGAAGTATTCTATGAGAGGTAGTCATCAATTCCTGCAGAGTCTGGCCCTCACTGGACCACTGCTCACTTTCATGATCTATGGTAGGCCGCCGCTAGTGCCTCGACGTACAGGCGATCGCTGGACAATCTTTGAGATAGCGCAAAGAGCCTAACAAATCGGTCTGCACTTGCCCAGAAGATGTTGTAGCGCCCATATCTGGTTGGCAGTCTGATCCCTGTGTATTAGGGTGGCAGCCAACAGAGACCATTTGGGTTTAAATCGGACTGCCTTGCCAGAACCTAACCGAATCACATATTGATATACAAGGAAACGAGGAAGTTGACAGACTTGCGAAAGATGGTTCAAATATGAAGCACATTCCTGTTACCAATGCAAATATCAAAGCCAAAATCTAGAAAATTGGAGAAATCACACTTAACTTATGTTAAACGAAGAACACCCAAATTCAATATTGAAAAGACCTGGTCAAAAAGACTTAGATCAACCTACGCTCGTTTAAAAACTTCTGACGTCATAGAACTCAGATATCTCATCGACAAAGAAGAGGCTGGTATATGCAATTGCTGCGAAGATAACGAAACAAGGCACAATACTATTGAAAAATATCCGCCATTAGAACCCGAAAGAAGCCAAACTGCATCACCTCACAAGCGAATCAGTAAAAAAGCAGAAAGCTACCTACTACGTAAAATCTTCCTAGCACGAAATTTGAATAAGCTGAAGGAATGACGTGGAGAATTCTCCATGGATACCCTGAGGTACCGAGCCCCTGCATTCCATTCTGAAAAAGAAGACTGCTATAACAACAGCCATATGAACTAATACTGAAAAAGGTTGAGGATAATGTGGTGATTGTGAATTGGAAGCCGACTGATCGGAAGCTGTAGCTCGCCTCGTCTGCACACCACGCCGGATGCTCTATTAACAATGCACTGATTTTGGTTTGTGTAACTGTTAGACTTGTAATTTTATCTCCCTGCTTACTTGTATGATCTGTTATAATTCTACGAAACTAAGGTATTTATATCACACCGACGAGAAGGAACCACTAAAAGAGAGGTGCTATTGCCTTTTGAAGAGGACTATATACACTATACACAGTATATTCAACCACTACTAGGAACAAGGGCATACAACGACGTAGCCAATGAATAAAACGGGAGAGTCTGCATACAGCGAGCACTGATATGCGACTTCAGTGAATTTGGTTGCAGCCAAGTAGTGTTTCACTACAAGTGGAAGGCGGAGTTCTTCGAACAGGTATAGCGTAACTCATTCGTGACTCACTGAGGTGATTTCATTGACAGCAGTGTCAGCACCAATGGAGAAATCCGTTCCCGGTATGTTGTTGCTGATAGTGGCCGGGATCGCGCACATAGGGATGCACAGCGACCTGTATTGACTGCGGGCGTCAGCCAATTGCAAAAGGCTCTGAAAAGCCTGAAAAACAACGAACTCATGGATGGATAATAGGTTTGGTAGAATTCCCGAAAGTCCATAAGAGGCATTACCTCGAAACCGCCAATGATGAGCAGGCCGGATAGATTGAGCTTTTGTATGCCCCGAGCAATATCTGTCATGCCAGCTTGTTCTGGTTGAGTTCTGTACCAAATGAATAATGTAAAATGAGAGTCTGCAACTGTAAAAACTATGGCCATATTACTAGAAACTTCTTAGAGCATTTAACGGTCATTACAGTCCAAATGTAATTCATTACATTACTCATTCAAATTAATCATAATGGCATCAACCGCTATTTAGCTATTTCACTGACATTATTTAATAAAAAATTCTGTATCTCGCGTTGTATGAAAAAATCAATATTTATACAATAGAGCTTAGGAGGGTCCTTCCCACTGCGAGAGGACTGCACTCCAAAAGATCGGACAAAACGAAGTTGTTTCTAGGGAAAAGAACATCACGGGCCGCCATTTTCTAAATGATGTCATGATCCCGTCCACCTCTCTCTTCTCACATCAATTGACTAAAGCCGGTGAATCTTTATTCTCTATTACCTCCTGCTCCAGGACAACAGAGGAGAAAAGACTGTGGTATACCGATATATGTGAGTTGTCGGTGCTGGTCAAGGCAGTGGAGTGTGGTACTAGCTCGACAATAATCGGGGCATAAAAAATAATAGACTATTACAGAAGGAAACGGGACATGGGCCAGAAGATGATTGAGTGTACTCGATGTCAGGGATAAGGCACGAAGGACAACTGATGAAGAAAGAGGCGGCTGTAATCCAGTCCATCGTGAGGGGGCCTACCTCGAATGGATGGGGGAGGTTCAAGGGATGGAGTGGCCAGTCACAACAGTACTATACAAATCTTCTGATCACTTTCCCTTATAAAGCTATCATCGTCGATATAGAGAAAATGTGCAATTAGATTTAACCGTTTACAAAATGTGAATTTGCTTACAAATCATATACCGAACAAAACAGACTGAGTAGTCAAGCATAGTCCAAGATACTACATAATATGGTTGTTCAAAGTGTAGTTTAACATTGAGTGATTGAAGGCTCGGACGAAGTGGTGGTAATCAATAGCTTCTAAAAAAGTGCCTACGTCGGACAGACCCACCTCCTGCATCCCAGCTTAGACCCGCCAATTCCTGTCCAGCATCGAACATCGTTCCAACGGAACATCTTCACATCATTCTTTGCAATGCCCTCGAAGCCTTCGTGTATTCCCAACATGTTGTACCCCTTTGACAGACCAAGACGCACGAAACTCCGTACGACTGCATTCATCCCACACGCCGGAGCTCCCACATTTACAATACCGATGACCGGGTGGGCCTTCAATTCAAATAAACAATTTCATCAACTTTATTACTGGCATAGATGATGCAACAAAGGTAAAGACTTTCAACTATATAACTATATAAAAACAGTATTTCATATTGCAAAGAAAAAAAATCGACTTTTATATTGATATCTAATCTGAAGTTTGATGCAGTTAAACACTGGAGTCCATCTCAAAATTCACCAAGCCTATTCTTATAGGGACTTGTCTTCATAAACCATCCATCTCCCTTAAACATGTTTTCAACAATGATAATAACATCTGGACAGCTTAATTTGTTCCCCACCCGTAGCTATGGTTGTCAACGCTATGGTCACGCCTAGTACAAATTTGCCAACGCCATCTTCGAAAGTATTCACACTTAATGGGCTTAGCTATACGTCCAATTTATTCAAAAGTAGTATGGGGTCCAACAATATCATTTCTTTCTTCGGTCTGTACAAATTCGACTGAATATTTCCCCAGGGAGTTTGGCAGATGAGGTATAGGGGCGGGCAACAAATCTACATCGCCGCTTCAATGTTGAATTAGTAGAAACACTTGGAAATCCATTGTATGACCTAAAATGGTTAGTAATGGGCAATGACAACAATGTCGATCCAGGGGTCTGGAACTACCCTCGAGAGGTCGGGACGCTGACACGACCTCCCGACCGGGAACGTCTCCATGGAACATACTCGTATACATCAGCAATAATAAAACATTGGTGGATATTCCGTTAACTTTGGAAACTAACTACACACAGAATAGGAAAATATAAAAACATATTTCGGGTTGGGAGTAAATATGACTAGAACTTACTAATCTACAAAACATTATGTAAACTAGCGACTCCACATATACAAATTTCAAAAACTCTATAATGCGGTACAAACAATCTATTTGCAAAACTAAACAGCGTAATAAAATTGGTCGAGGATGATGACAGTCAGATTGCGAACAAAACCTACATAGTGTATTAAAGAATATTGTCCTATCACGGCACAACCACAAAAGTGAGAAATGTTATGTTATTTATTAACTTCCTTTAATCAATCAGCCTTAGTTTAGAACAGCGGTTCTCAACATTTTCGTCTCGATGTACCCCCATGGTAGTTTGTAACTACATCGCATACCCCTCCCTGCAAAAAATACAATAAGGGTTAAATCCAAGTTTATTCTCATATTCGCCAAATAGGAAACACGGAACTCAGCCAAATTAGGCTACACACACATCATCAGAATTAAGTTCAATAGGATGCTGTGCACAGCATAGTCAATGAGAAGGTTGGGTCTGCTTGGCCGCCACACTCACAACCTCCGACCTCTGGACCAACCCGGTCCAAGTTGCTCAATTCCTCACGAGCCAAGGGGGGGGGGGGAGGACCTACTACTCTAGTAGGTCAGGGGGCAACAAACAACAACAACAACGACGCCCGATTGTTATATCCGTCCTTATTATTAAAAAAAATTGCAGACCATACAGCGCTCCCACTCATAATCCTATTTGAGAGATCTATGACTACAGGTAGTCTGCCTGCAGTCTGCAAAACTGCCTCGGTTAGCACGATTTTCAAAAAAGGATCTGCATCGTCTCCCTCTAATTATCGGCCAATTTCTCTCACTTGTATTTTTTGTAAAGTTATGGAGTCTGTTATTGCTTCGAAAATGTCTGCTTTTCTACTCTATTAAAATCTTTTTACTGCTAAACAACATGGATCTCTAAGAAAACGTTCTACTATAGTTCGCAACTACAACAACAGCTTACGTACAGATGTGTTATACGTAGACTATACCAAAGCATTTGACACGGTGTGCCACCCAAAACTAAGAGCATATGGTTTCAACTTTAACATGGCGCACAGTATTCCTTCATAGGAGATCTGAAAGAACTATGGTCGAGTGATCTCTATCAAACTCAATCGATGTGACTAGTGGGGTTCCCCAGGCGTCGGTCCTTGGCCCTTTCCTTTTCTTCTATGCATCAATGACATCACAATTTGCACTCTACCAGACTGTGCCACCAAGCTTTTAGCAGACGACGCAAAGTTTTACCATTCAAGAAATAATTCTGACTCCTCCCAATTTATACAGACCGTTGATAATTTTATTGATTGGTCAAATATTTGACAACTTAGGAATTGCTTTTAATAAATGTCATATTTTCTCTTTTGGTAACTGTTCTTTCCCTCCAGTTTCTGGAAACGCATTTGCTTGTAATTTTGATTCTCTTACTACTGTTAACGATAATAGTGTTATTTTCACATCTGACCTGAAATTTTCTAATCATTGCAATAATATTTGTAAGCGTGCTTACTCCCGTGCGTATCTTATACTCAAATGCTTTTCATCAACTGATCCTCATCTCCTACTTCGAGCCTATACTGGATATGTCAGACCCATCTTAGAATCATGTACACCTGTTTGGAGTCCTTACCTTATTACCAAGATTATTCTTTCTGTAGAAAAAGCCCAGCGTTTTTTTATTAAGAGAATTTATGTTAAATGTAATATTCCCTTTAGTGTTTATTATAGCTCTCGTCTGCGTGCGCTTAACCTCAGGTGCTTAGAGTACAGACGCTACTTTTTTACATCTGTATGTGCTATAAAATTTTTCATGGTCATATCGATCTGGACGTTAGTAAATTCTTTGTTGCGATAGAAATATGCAAAACACGTGTGGTCACAGATACAAACTATATATCCCCAAAAGGAATATGCAAAATTGTAGAAGGTACTTTTTCTCTGTCCGTGTTGTTAATTACTGGAATAGCCTGCTAAACGAGGTTGTAACTGCCGAGAATTATTCAGTGTTCAAAATTAAACTGCATGCAGTAATCTAAGCTATCTTTGTAATATGTTTTCATAATTATTTGTATCAATGTGTTCTCCTATGCTGTTTGTTGGCTATCTGTTGCTGGCTCTACATAAGAGTGTACTTTACACCTGTAGTTGCCCTTTGTAATTTCCTGGTTACTCGTTTCCCGCTTGTACCCTTTTGGTTTAAAATTTACAATAAAGATTTCTAATTCTATATTGTACCGTTACTCACACTTGGAAAGTAAAACAAGCACAATTGTAAATTCAGGGGTTTATTAATATGAGCATATGCTACAGTTACATAAAAAGCAGGTGACACGAGAAAGCTTTACTACAATATGTGCTAAAATACAACTACAGTCATATTGGGTATTAAGAACAATAATTTTGTATCAGTCAAACGAGTCACAAAGCAATATCAGGTGTGGAGGTTTGAAGCCAGCAGTGCTGCAGAAGTTGTTGGTGAGTCGCCCTTTCTGATGGCTCAACTTTTAGACAGTCCTTTATGAAGTCTGACTCTATAGATGTCTCCATATCTTCTGGGAAATCGTATATCCCTTCTGCTTGTAACTGTTGGTCTGCAAAAGGCAATTTGTTGAACAGCAACTCGAACGCCAGTACTCCAACCGCCCACACTTCTTCCTCGACTCCCGAGTAGGGCTGGAGGGCCAACTTCTGGGGTGAGAAGTAATCTTGGGTGCCATTATAGCACCGAGAGGTCGCATTGAGTTCTTCGGCCATACCAAAGTCGATCAACCAGATTTTCTTTGTACCCGACTGGATGAGTATGTTCTCCAATTTTAGATCACAGTGTAGGACGCCTACTTTGTGAATCTGGAGAAGAATGGTGAGGAGCTGGCGGATGACATGAGCTGAATCCATTGACGAGAGAAATCTATTCTGTAGTCTGTATTCGAACAGATCCATACAATCCGGTATTTTGTCCATCGCAATGTAGACGTGATTGCCATCATCGTGGCAATCCATCAGGTTCACACAACCGGAGATTTGAGAACATCGTCGCAGCATTTGGTTTTCTCGGAGCACCCTTTTCCCATTGTTTTCTCTGCTGTAATGTCTCGCCTTGAGAATTTTCTTATTGATCCGCTTCAGAACCACTTCCTTCTTATCGGACTTCCTCCAGGCAGTGAAGACCTCGGAAAATCCACCAGTCTCAAAGGGTTCTGAGGAGTCGAACTTGTAGAGTTGGTCAATTTGGGGAAGCTTCGTGGAAGAATTGGTCATTTTCGAGAGGTATTCTATAACACGGAGTTTCAATGAAACGCAACGCCGAACCGTCAGTAAAGCTTGACTACGCGCTAATGAATGACAGCCACCAGCGATGCGCTTTAAATAATGCATGTTGACCTTTCTATCTTATCGATCGATTCATCTCCGACCAATGAGAGAGGCGAGAGTTTCAGCTGCGTGGTCAGAGTAATTAGTGAACATGCGGGCATTGTGCTGCGTGCGTATGATGCTTTATTGCCTCTCTCCGCGGCTTATAAGCACCCATTGGCCAATCGTGTCCGAACTGAATTGGACATCAGCGTGCACCAAGCGCGCGAAAGTGCAACGCGACGTAGGCAGTAGAGTAAAGGGAAGTCAGTACTTGCAATCAACAAAGTTTACGAGAAACTGAATTTACTGTATAGCCAACTTAAAATGCACCAAATTTTGTTGAAATAATTATCACCCCCCTCCCTAAAAAATATAAAAACATTGAGGTCTCCACATAAAACTGCAAACCAACTGCTATAAAATAATACGTACATCTCAAAGGACAAATCTGGTAGTGTGCTTAAAAATGCTAATTTACACAAAAATAAAAAAGGAACTAAAGCCTTTTAAGTTGTAAGAGTTGGGTCCTCTCTGGCCCACTTGAAAGCGGTATGGTGATTTGCTAGCGCATTTTTGCTTGTGTCTATGGGGTGAGAGAAGGGTCCTCTCTGGTCCTCTTTTTTTGGCGAGACTGTGTTCATATTTGCTGGTTAGGGTGACACTAGCCCAGTCGAAACTGTACTAAGTCCAAAATGTTGTCAACTCTTTATCGAAACTGTACTCATTTCTTTTTGAATTTCTGACAAAGTTTCAATTTAGAGGTAGAAGGAGATGTTGGATGTGAAAAAGAGTTGGTTTATCGTGTTTGCCGTGGTCACAAACCTTTAAAGTATACATTTCGAAGTAAATTGGTGAAATGGAGGATAAAATGGATAAATTTGCTTTGCCGGTTTTACTGCATCAATATAGAAATTTGTTGATGAACTCATTTGAGGAGTTATATAAGGAGACGCAGAGGCGTTCAGAACTCATCTTCCCTTCTTTGCTACGACCTCGTTGTAAGACTGTTTCCGTATACTAAATAATTTGATATATCCACAAATTTGGTTTCGTTTTGTCAACTTGTCCTCCAAACTGTACTTAGTCCAGAATTTGTTATATATAGAGTACTGGCCTCTAGTTGTTGATTGTACTCACTCTGTGGGTTCATCATCTATTATAGCTCCATGGCCCGTAGGAGTAGGCCCCTATGAGGGGGTTTGGGGGTCCGGTGGACCCCGACCCCCCCAATGTGGAACCCTTGGTCCAGGAGGCTTCAATGATTAAGACACTTCCTTGAATAAAAACGGAACATTTCTTTCCTAATGTTTTTAATTACCAATCTTATTTAGTTTCGGATTGCATGTTATTCTTTGTAAATTATAAAACCCTCGAGAATGAATATTGTATCGTAAACCGGTCAGGAAATTTTTTGAAATTGAAGTTGACTTGGTTCTGATTTATTTTCTTAGTTATGCAAAATGCTAACACTTTACCTCAGTTCTAACCTTTAGCTTTTGACCTATATTTAAAAGCAGTAACAACCTAAACAAACAAAAGATTCACCCAATTGTGTTACACACTTCAATAAATTATAGCTTCCATGATTTTATTCTTTATACAATTTTGGACAGCTAAACTGGACACCCTACTACTATATTCTATATTTTGTTAATTATATTATCAACCTATATTGTTCAAATATAAAGACACATAAACCAATTTAAAGAATTAAATATCTGAAATCAAACACACTACACTGGTTGAAATCAATCTAACGCTGACAGGAATATATAGGGTTACCACTGCTGAACTCAAAGGAGAAATGACAGCGAATTTATCGATAGTAGCCAATAAACTGAAAGTCTCTAAATGAAAACAGCTTATTCCGTCTTCGGCCAGGTGAACAATCCGCCAGCGTCGCAGCTATTAAGACAAGATGGCAGTATCATAGCGTGGTGACGCTGAACTACAGTTCTCCCAAAAGTACTTCATTGCTTATTTTGTAAAGAATATCAGCGGACCTGATATACAAATTTATAGCCACATCCCTTCGAAGGTTTTTAAAACAATGTCAAAAATATACTTTGAGCGAAACCAAGACCTCCACTTAGTTTTATCTGGGGCCATTTATTAGCTTTGTTTTTATAGATAATTCCGTGGACCCAAGTATCGAAATAGGAAAGGCAAATGCAGGTAAAAATAACTTATATAAACAGTCGCTCTATCGTAAACAAGCTCCCCATACTTCACGCTTTATTGCAGTCGGGTGAGTACGATATTGTGTGCATAACTGAAACTTGGTTAAATACTGACATTCCTGATTCCCTACTAATTCACAATTCTCAGTATAACATTTATCGCAGCAACAGGGTCTATACAGGCGGTAGTGTTACTAATTTTTTAAACAAATCCTTTAAAACCTCCCCGGTGGTCATAAACTCCTTCGTTGATAATGTTATTTGTGTAGATATATTTTTGCAAAAAAGAGACAAAATCAGAGTCGCATGTGTTTATAACTCACCTAATTCTGTGTGTAATACCCCACAAACTATCTCCCTTTGCAAAACATTGAACCACATCACTGACTCCTACTCACCCTGGTGATTTCAATTTCCCATCCATACAGTGGAACTTTCTGACATGTCATGGCTACCAGAACCATCATCGCTTTCTACAGTGTGTTCACAAACTAAATCTTACACAACATGTCCTCGAACCTACAAGAGGATGCAATACTTTGGATTTATTACTTTCTACACAGCCGCTTCGGGTCTGTGATGTTCAAATCTTTCACCTTTTCCCAACACCTGCGATAATTCCTACGTTGACTTCACTATCAGTGCCATAAATAATGCCTTCAACTTTAAAGTTAAAAACTTCAACAAAGCTTACTACGTTTCGATGAGACCCTACCTAGTAAACATTGACTGGCTCTCTCATTCCAACTATTCTCCATCCCTTCATTTCATTTGGAGACAACGAAAATCCATACTGGACTACTGCATGACATGTTTGTTCCCTACATTGTGTTTAAAGGCCAAAAAGACACCTCCCACTTCATCTTCAGAAACTTTCCAATAAAAAGCGCAGCCTTTGGAAAAGGTTAAAAGAAGATCCACGTCTTAGCCAAGCTTGAAAAGAGTGCAGTAAGGAGTATGACAAAGCGGTCATATATATTTACAAAGACTCCGAATCCCACCTCGTTGCGAATAGAAATACTCATCAAGTCTACAAGTACGTAAACAATAAGCTCAACTCACATCCCTACTATTTGCGACCCAACTGGTATTACTGCAGACACAGATGATGTGAAGGCCACTATGCTAAATCAGTATTTTGTTTCAGTGTTTACGGTTGATAACAACAATGATCCACCTTTCTCCCAATGTGCAACTTTCGAGAACTCACTTGACATTGTTTCATCCGCTAGAGGTCCTTAGATGTCTCAGATAACTATCACCAAATTCTGCAACGCCGCCTACAAAAAAACCATAAAAGATATACATACAAAACATGTCAACGACACAATTCAAACACTAACACCCAACCCAGTACTCAACACC
>JAUYWV010118648.1:0-11927 GCA_032274565.1 Nematoplana nigrocapitula
TTGTCAGTTTTGTTACGTTTGTTACTTTGATGCATGTATAAAGGATACTCTATGCGTTGCATGGCAAATCAATATGCAACAGATAAACGAAAATTCATTTATGCTCGTTTTTCTCTGTCACTTTTCGAGGTCAGACTTTCTTATGATCGATTTGTCAATTCCCTTAACAAACCGCGCTCGCTATAGCCAGACACTATACGGGTAATCATACTAGTCATTTTAATTTCGGAGATATTGACTTATGGACGCTGTTTTTTAGGATAACTTGGACGGTGAAGATAACAGCACGGGCAAGGAGAATGAAGTACTCGATGAATTTGAAAATAGTTTTAAGCCATTGTCTACTATAAAGATCAAGAAAAAATCGTGTCAAATGTGTCAGAGAGGAACAGTGGCGTAAATTTTGAAGTGATGTCTGGTGAACATTTGAATAGCAATTTGAGACAATTTTATTTTAGTCTTAAGAAAAAATGGCGAGTTTTATTCACCAAAGTCACTTATGTGCATAAGGGCAGCTATATTCATCGACATTTGCAGGCAGCTCCCTTTAATGGACAGCACAACATTATAAGCAATAAGCCTTTTATATCAGCAAACAACATGTTAAAGGCAAAAAATGCCAAGAAAGTAATAAAAGATCAACATTCATGGTACGAGTCTAAACAAGTTGTGCAAAAATCACGGCTCGGGAACCTGATGACAAAGATTTCCCGATGCGTGGATCAATCAAAAGTTTATACGAATCATTGTTTGCGACCAACTGTGATTTCTAATTTGAAATTAAATGGATTTCGAAATGACAAAATTAGTTTAATAACTGGTCACAAATGTGATAGAAGTATCGAACGATACGATAAATCGACAGAGGAGCACACTTTTAAACGGATTTCGGACAGTTTAAGCAATACTATTTTGCCGCCGAAGAAAATGACTGGTTGTGATATATCGCAACGTGTAGAGGTTTCACGTACCATTGAATTTGTGGACCAGCTAAAAGGGCTTGGCTATACTATCTCAATGAACAATTGCAACATTGTTTTGCGTTAATTATATTTTTCAATTGATGTGACAGAACGTTTCAACCATCAAATAGTTAAATTGTTAAATTAGTTTAATTAAATTAATGTTATTCATGTTTCGTTCAATGTTTAATATACGGAATTAATAAAATTAGTAGCAGTGGTACATTGCTTATTATCTTTTTATATAAGACAAATATATATATTAGGATAGCATTGCCATTGAAATGTATAGCAATATGATATTTTGTTTGTTACTTGCATATTTATCACAATAAATAAAATGTTAAGCGAGTTAACCAGTTGTTTATATTCACTGTGAGAGTATAAAAGCGGTAAATTCTGTAGCACTTTCGGATTGTAAAAATGATTTTCAGCAATGAAATACTGTTTCTAATTCTTTTAATTCGGATGCCGACCTTCTTTCCAGCTATGCTAAACAAGGACCGGTTATAGTCCAATGATGCGTTATTGTTGCATTGCATGCCTTTCTTCCTCCCGACAGACCTTATTATAGAGATGCGAGGATACTTCAATTGTTCATACCAAATTTAGGAATTCGCCCGTAAATAATTGTTTTCAGCATGGCTACATATCAAACAAGTTTACAACGAGTGATGTAATAGTATGCGAAAATAAAAGATAAAAACGTTATGGGGTTCACAGCTTAGGAACGAAATACCGCAAAACAAAATAGGAGACTTTTCTGTAAAATCTCCATGTATGCAGCGGATAATTTCTGAAAAACGAAATTCATTATTATAATCTTTATTTTTTCTTTAATGGGTCTAGAAATTACTGCAGCGTTGCTATTATCGTAGAATTGTACATTATGCAAATATTATAGAATTACTGGTAATGTGTCACTGACTCAGTTCTAGTATGTTATTCGCTTGTCTTTTAAACGCCGAAGCTCGAAAGGCAGCTTTTGCTAGAGCCATTCGTTACAGGCAGCTGTTTGAAATGCGGAAATGGCCGTAGGCTTCCGTCTCTCCCTCCCCTCCACCTGAATTTTCCCAACAATCTGATTGGTTGATTCCCGTGTTCGGGAAAAATTCCAGCTTGCCGGCTTTCTAATTTTCCCTTAAATTATCCTTTATCACCGTGCGCTTGCGTATTAATTAGACTGTTCAGTGAAAGCACAAAGGCGAAGCACTGCTAGTACGCTACTTTGAAATTCTTGTCAGTTTCCTATACTAATTAAAGCGCAGAGGTAACTAACTAACTATGGGCAGACAACACTACAACACACAAAGTCCTCATTATCAACCCCAGGTAGAGGAATTGCACAATTCACTTCCTGCCGAGATTCATCACCATTCTCCTCCTCAAAGTCCGCTCACCTCCGATCATCATCAGCATCAACAGCCGCTACAGCAAAGAGATCCGCATCATTTCTACGAGATCAGCGGCGGCGTCACTACCGGCTTCGATGTCAATGGCAACAAGGAGCTGGCACCACCTCTGCCGATGGGAAATGTTCTCAGCGGTGGCTGTGGCGGGAAGGAGAACAAATCGTTAACCCCATTCAAGATGGTCGGCGAGTCCAAATCGACGACCGGCTCGGGGGACACTCGAACGAACAAAATTGGTTGGGGCTCGAAATTTTCCGTCGAACAGATCGCCTGCGTGTCCGAGGCTCTGATCCAGCGCCGCGATGTCGACCGACTGTCCCAGTTCGTCTGGTCTCTGCCCGAAGACGACAGTATTCGTCAGAACGAGTCTGTTCTGAAGGCCTCCGTGGTTGTCGCCTTCCATCAAAACAACTTCCAGGAGCTCTACTCCATTCTGGAGAACCACCAGTTCGATCCGGCTAACCACACCCTGCTCCAGCAGTACTGGTACAAGGCCCACTATGCCGAAGCCCAGATGATCCGCGGTCGGGCGTTGGGCGCGGTCGATAAGTATCGCCTCCGGCGCAAGTTTCCCCTGCCCAAGACCATCTGGGACGGCGAGGAAACTGTCTACTGCTTCAAGGAGAAGTCCAGACAGGCCCTGAAGGAATGCTACAAGCAGAACCGCTATCCCAATCCGGAAGAGAAGCGCTCGCTGGCCAAGAAGACCGGTCTCACGATGACCCAAGTGAGCAATTGGTTTAAAAATCGGCGTCAGAGAGACCGGACACCGCACGGTTATAATACTGCTCAAACCCTACCGCATTCGCTGGCTCAACCGATTCATCAAACATCGTGAGTATAAACGCAGGCTTTTCTAAATAGCACAATATGATTTTCTTGGTTGTTCTAACATTCACCTGGGGTACCTTTCGAGTTCATTTTCAAATAGAATTACGTGTTATAGAACTTAAAGAAATTATAAAAATATGCCAAATTTATTGGAATACGTGATCACTTACCTGGTTCAGCACGTACAGCATATACCGTAGAACTGATCGATTCAATATGAGTTATGATTCATACAATATTTGTTATATAAACTATGGTCATAGAGGAGTGTACGCGATAATTGATAAGTCATACTATTTAACGCTATGTATCTATAGTTAACGCGATTATCGGTAATATTAATCGAGTATGAAAAAGTTTACAAAATCACTGAAACAGTTTTCTATAGCTAATTTTATTCATTTTTATATCATAAAAATCATAAAATACCTTTCTTATTTTATAAAAAGATATAAAGGTACTGGACTAAAATAATAAAATCTTTTGTGCATTACTATTGTATAAGAAAAAAAGTCAACAAAATTAACTAAATGATGCAATAAAGTTATAAACTTGCCTATTTGTCTAGAATTTTTTCAAAAAACTGTCAATTTCCAATTACATATAATTTTAATTTACACTATATCTAATGCAAAACTTTGAATTTTTATCGATTTTTTAAAAATTAGAAATTTACGATTCTATCGGAGTTTGATGATAACAGAGATTTTATAACTGCCAATTATTATTGATAATATAATATATTTCTTGATTTTTACTCCCAGTCACATAAATTATTCCGTAGTCATCTTTTAAAAAATGTCTGTATTATTTATAATTATAAAGATAGTGAATTATAAATCATTAATACCATAACATTTATATAATACTCACATAAGAAATATGACGTACCGCTGTTCCATATAGGGCACATTATAATTATGTCTGATTTTTAAAATAATAAAAAACTTTAAACAAGGCAGTGGTCCATTCTTATCAAGATTGCTCTGACGCTTTTTCCTATTCGACTTGTTTCATCAGCTACCTGTATTAACACATGTCTATTTCATGTCTATTTCAGTTTTTGATACAATTGAAACAATTGTAAAGATAGCAATATTGTGAAACTTTTCAGCAGTCAATAAAGTTATTATACTATATAGCATCAAGCGTGAAAAATCGAAATCAGCGGTTCACTGCCTATCATCTATTCATCAGTTTGTTAAACAAAGTCATTTTAACGCATTTAGAGAGACGTGGATTGTCCTTTCAGTAACCAAGGCACAGGTGCGATATCCAAAAACGATTCATTAATGTCCTGCGGAGAGCGTCTTTGGGGAATCTTCTCTAACTTCCCCACCCACTAACTGTTGACACTCTCCAGATGTATTTCGGTGTTCCAGAACTCTTGAGCAAGCAGCCATTTATTGCTGACCAGGTCACATCGGGGGTCCGGCGGAGTAATATGAAACTGTGCGGAGAAAGAAAATCTGTCGCGAACATTGTCTATCTAACTATAACTTCTATCTGCGGTAGTAGACCTATGGCAACTATCACAAATATATTCAGTACCAATTAGATAATTTTGGTACCCCTTACCTTTTATCATCAACAATCGTTAATCTGATACACTAAATGGGTAATTATATGCTTCACAGTCGTTAGTGATATTCGCAGTGATTGAGATAATATTGAACAATTCCCCATACAGTATAACACAAGAGTTTACACATCTACAAACCAATTGTTAGGAAAGATAGCGATTGAGTCATTTGAATTGTCGTTTTCCGTCGTGATTGGTCAATTCAATCTATCAAATGAAATCCTTTGTTTGTCAAGTTCGTTAATACAAATTGTCTATAGCAAAGGAATAATGAATCTATCTTGTAAACTTAAAACCAGTCTATTCTCAAACTACTCCCTAACCGGTTTACTGGTATTACTACAGTATATGTGCCGTCTGCTGAAAAGTTAGAACTGTAGTTTCACTTTATATGCATTTTTTCATGTCCATAATTGAAAAAAATCTATAATGATATGCCCTATTTCTTTCCAGTTTCGACATGAATCCACAGCTGATGATGGCCAACAAGCATTCGGAAATGGCGCCCATCTGTCCCCCAGTGACGTCACACATGCCCGGGCATCCGGATTACATGGTGGACCCGACGACAGCCTACCACCTGGCAGCCACAGCGGGACGCTTCATCAGCCCGGAAGATCAATATCCCAACCTGTCCGCCATTTCCAGTCATTCCTCCAACCCCTATTCGATATATTCGCCGAACTCACACTCCGCCACCACGACCTCCCAACATCCGTTTGTCTACGGTTCCTATCCTCATACGGCCCACAGTCACCATCCGGATGTTCTCCATAGCAGCCCGAATCAGCCAAGCGGCTATCATCACCATGCCAACGCGAGCTTGCGAATGAGCGCGGGTCAGGTGTATTGATGACGATGACGGACAATGTTGTTTATCATTAAGATTACTATACATAAAACACTCTCCTGATAAACCTATTGTACTTTTCATATTTTGAGTATCTTCCGATTTCATTTCGTTCTCCTGTTCAACTGCTTCTTATGTAATATACAATATATACATGTTTTCAACTATTCGCGTGTTTCAAGTCAAAACAATGGAAAGAGTTATGACAAACCATAATAAAAGAACAATTTTTGTATTCTTCCGGATCAGGAAACAAAAACCGGCATTAAAAATGTGGAAGTTTCTTTTAGTTTTAGTTTGGCTGCAGGCGTTGACGGAGGCGACTGCGATGTTAAATAAAAAGGGCCTAATAGAGATCCCTGAGGTGACTGGTTGTTATTGATTCTCACGGCTTGGAATCGGTTTTGCAGGTACCTCAAAGACCACCGGATGAAACTGAGAGAGATAGTAAGAGAGATTGGACGATAGTCAAATTGTTCAAATGTCTAGCAGATAGGTAATGTGCATGGTTGAGCAGGCATTGAAGAGTGAGTGTGGGGGATGATTTTAGGCGGCTTACAAACAGAGAGGGTTCGAATCCTTCTATTAGAAGTTCTCTACAGCTTTTTAGGACAATTTTCTCAAGGATCTTGAAGGGATGAGTAATAAATTTAACGGACAAAGGTGGGGTTGTTCTGGAAAGGTAGTAATGTGACTTATCCTCCAGGGCGTTGAAAAAGGTACGCGACTGAACTGAAAGACTGTAGATATGCACCAAAAGGCCATTCAAAAGTGGGCCACTTCCAAGGATAGATGGAGGATATAGAATATCATCGCATCCTCAAGTTTTGACAAATATGATTGCTTGGACTGTAAGCAAAACTTTGTAGATTTCAATGGTGGGTACCAGTCGAAAAGTAATAGTAGACTAGTCCTATATTAGCACTTGTGAAACGCGCTGAGTTGGTACCGATGCTTTAGTTGACGACCTTCCAGAGTTTCTTTAAAGATATATTCTATTTCTAAACCCAGCATTGTTGTGCCAGTTGGATAAGGCGTTTGATCTTGGTGAATGGACTGGGAATTAAATGAGAAGCCATTTCTCCTGAAAGCTTGTTAGTTGGTGGTTGTATATGGTTTTTCGTTTCATTACATGCTGCGCACAATGGACATCGACATAAATTTGTGGAGGTGGTGTATAGAAGAAAATATCACGGAAGAGTTTGCATTTGACGTGAATATTTTCGTTGGAGAAGTTAAGTAGAAGCGATCACACTTACGAATTTCTCGATGTTAATGTCCAGTCTGAATCATTTCTTTGGAAATGGGATATGATGCGCAGGATACAAAGAAGACTTTACACGCAGGCATAAATTCAGAGTAACATCCTCAAGACTGAAAAATAAACATTTGAAGCGGGTTTTAACACTGCCTATATTAGTGACTGGCTTTTCGCCTGCAATTTCATCGATATATAAGTGATAACGTTCTCCGGAAATTTTCGATGTCCCCTTTTATTGCTTTCGTCAGTACATACAGTAAACTAAATAGCTTATTGTGCATCTTTGTATGTATATAGATATGACTCAATGACTATGGTTAAGGCAGCATTGAGCAAATTAAAAAAATTTAAAATACACGCATTCACGCACTATACTTCCATTATTGCGCAATATATTAAATTCACACGTATATGAATTTACATCTCTGCTGATGCACTCACCTCTACAACTCCTTTGACCTCGTTCGGACTCCGAAGGAACCAACGGGCATCTACGCCACATTCGACCTTCGTAGTGTGCTAACAATTACAACATCACTGTCGCCTCCTTAAGCCAGGAATGCCTACCAAGTACGACTGTACAGACAGCGTTTGAAGGAGGAGATGAAGCAGAGAAAAGTGGAACGAATCGAAGGAAACGAAGAGGCGATAGGAAGAAACGCAGAACAGAGAACCAAAGACTGCTGCGATCGCTCAACGAAATGCGTCTTTGACTAATAACAAGAATTTGTCGCAACAGCGTGAAAAGTATCTTAAATATACACATTGCAAAGGTGGAGAAGCTGCATACGCAGAGGCGGCAGTTACAGAAGGTGGAATGTCGAATAGTGTGAAACTTGCTTTTAACTATAGCTGAATATTTTTTTCTTTCCATGAAACATTTATCCGATTAATTTTTTGTATGCATTAACTCTATTGACAATCAAATATAACTAAATAGGAAAACATGAATAAAAATTTGATACATTTTATTTGTCTGCTTAGAGAATTGAAATTGCGCAAAAATTCAAGGAGGTGTCATGATATTTAGTAGCAGCACTGCTATAGCTTTTGTTTGACTCTCTGTGTGAATTTAGGCTATACGTGTAGTGCATAATCTATAGGTTCACATGCGTATTTGTTTTTATACAGTACATGAGTATATACAATAATTATATTTTACACAAATTCTATATACTACTTATTTTAATATTGTCGCGAAAACCACCAACTATAATTCAACAACAAGAAACGCCACATGTGAGAATGATCACATTTGATAGCATGAAATCCAATTAGTTGTGGCAATCATAATTACTAATTACTATTTCTATTGGGTCTAAAGTGAGCAGTAACCCGAGCAGATTTTCGGCCAAATTAACTACATAATATCCCATTATACTCTACCATTATATTCATCAAGGAAATTGAGTAAATTCTTCCTGGTCTGCAATTATAGAAGGCCACTTAGTCTTGCAAATGAACTGATTAGCAAGGAAGACATGCGAGACTTTTTCGAAAAATGAAACACATATATATAGTATGGTAAACTGGTTTTAGAAGCGTACACTTATAATGCACAGTGTGTATTTTCCACGTCTCTGATAGGTGACATGATATCTAAATATGGGTAACTATGTGCCGAAGACGATTCCGACTTATGTGGTCTTTAATTCTACATACTATAAGTAATTTGAGTCCTTTTTATTTTTAAAAGGATTTGATGAAGAAAATTTAGACGGTGCAAGATGATTAATGCCTTTCCAATTGCTGTGTACGATTTCTAGGATACGTTATTTTTACACACGAAAATGCACCTACCGCACGCGGTGATGCAAAATACAGACCTGTTCACACCAAATTTTAGAAATTCGTATTTTGCCCGTAATTTTTAAAAGTTGCCCGTAGTTTAGCTTATATTAAAAAAATATGAACACGTACTAGAAAATGTATGTAAAAATAATTACAAATTACATATTTCATTATATATAGATACAATTGTATATAGTAGTAGCTGTACACACCATACAAATAGATAACGTATGATACCTATATGTTAAAAATAAAATCGAGTAAAAACACATTTATATCCATGGTTCACAAGTTAATGAATATATTTGCAGTGCGCAGATTTCAGACATAGGTCATTTAGAACGCGATTTCAACACGAGCAATGCTTGAAGCGTGTCATTGCACAGTGATATCCGCTGATCTGTCCGATTCTTCCGTACGCAAGAGAAGGTGCGTTCACAGTGGGCACTGGAATGTGAGATGCTTAGAATAGCCAGCATGACGAGGGAGAGTTGACGAAAATCGGGAAAACTACTATACCGATTTCAAACCACGTCTTGTCCATCCTGTCCCGTACGCACTTGGACACATCTACCATCTGGTAGGTGCAGAATTATTCAACGCTGGCATCCTCAGTTGTTGCTGTTGTTCCGCGGGTCTCGTCAGGGGAGCTGGAGCTCCCTTATATACGAGTCCACCGATATGGATTCATCCGAGAGGCTGTGCCGCCAGATACATCTAACTTGAACATACAAAGTGTCTCGGAAGGGATGCTAAACCCGTCTAACATCACCCAGATGAGGTTCCCGTTTATGGCATCCATCTTCTGCACTCTTAGATTTGCTGGTTTATCCTTTAGATTTTTCTATGAATCTGTATTTAATTGTGTCAGCATTCCTTTTCTTGGCCTTCCTCGTCCGCATTTTCCACGAAATCGTCCTTCGATGATTGTTTTCATAAAGGTTATATTTTCCTAAAATATGACTTACATACAGTTCGTCTTCCGTTTCAACATAGTCCGAAGTAAATTACGTCTTTCTTTTATCTCTTCTAATAAATACATATAAGTCTTCGTTAGATTTCCGATACTGCCATGATATTCTCTGCATTCGTCTCTATATACTTCTATCTTTTTCTTATCACTTTCTTGGAGTGTCCATGTTTCTGATCCATACAGGGCTACACTCCATATTATTGATTTGACAATTTTCTTCTTAGTTTTTATGTTAAAACCTTTGGTGAGCAATTCTCTTTGGTCATGCTAATTCTTGTTCTTATTTCTTCATGGCATCTATACCATCCGATGTGATAATTGCACCTAGGTATTCACTTATTTCTTTATTTTCTAACTTTATGTTCATCTTATCATTTCCTGATTTCGAGATCCATATTCTTTTTGTTTTCTTTATATTTAATTTTCGTATCTGTATTTTGCAGCTGTGCCATTCAGGTTGTCCAATAGTGTTGGCAGTCCCTTTTCTGTATCTACAGTCAATAAATGATCATTTGCGAATCTCATATTTTTGCTGAGTTCAACCCCTACTTTTATTCCTTCAATCATCATTATTTCGGTATATATTGGGAATAACAGTGGGGAAAGAAGACATCCTTGTCGTACTCCTTGTCCAATCACTGCTGGTTCTGATTCTTAATTTTCTATCCTGATGGTAGCAGTTTCATTCATATGTAGATCTTGGATAAGTCTTCCATCTTTCAGTCTATCCCGATAAGTTTGGAGTATCCATTAGGATTTTGCAGTTGACTCGGTCAAATGCTTTTCGAAGTCTATGTAACATATGTATAGATGATTAATCAAATTCCAGGCTTCTCTCTATAAGTTTGCTTAGTGTTCCAATTGCTTCCTTCGTACCATAACCCTTCTGGAAGCCACATTGATTTTCTCCTATGTAGTATCTTGATTTGGCTTCCATTCTTCTGGTCAGAATTGGTAACATTGTTTTTTATGTGTGGAATATGGACTGATGGTACGAGGATCACTACATTCTTTTGCGTTCGGTTTCTGATTTAGTGGTATCATCGTTGTTCTGTAGATGTCGTTTTGCCATTTCCCTTCTATAAATAAATTTACATATCGTTACAAATTTCTGTAATTTTTTTAATTGTTACGCCTAAAATCACCTTTATGAATTAATTCTGCTGGTATACCATCTGATCCTTCTGCTTTGTTAATCTTCATATGCTTTATTGATTCTTCAACTTCAGCTTGAAGAATTGCAGGTTCTCCAGAATCGTCGTCTATTTCCTCTTCCCTTTCTAATTCTAATTGATCCGCTGTAGGTTTGTTATTTGCTGTAGAGATCTTCAATGTAAGTCTTCTATTGTTTCTGTGTAAATATTTGCGACATCCGTAATTAGGTTTTCATCCTTTACCGTTGATTGATATCCCTCTATTTTGGTTGGTCCGGTTTGTCGTAGCTTCTCTAATTTTGCAATACATCATGTCAGTTTGGTCTTTCTTTTTTAACTATTCAATGGTTTCACATATATCTATCTCTCCACCACCTGTCACGTACTTTCTCTGTTTCTCTTCTGAGTTCATGGTTCTATTGCTTGTATTTATGTCTTCCATTTTAATTATTGAAGGATTTCCATTTTCTCCTATCTTGCATTTTTTTATCATTTTTGGAGTTATCCACGGCTTCTTTGTATCAATTGTTTCAATGTATCCTATATTGATTTCCGCTGCCTTCTTTGTAGTTTCTTTCACTTTAGTCATTTATCATTTGTTGTGGTTGGGTAGACTCATTGTAGTTCTTGATGCACTTCTTCTGCAAAACGTTTACAAATTTCTTCATTCTCAAATTTGTTGGTATTCCATTTTTTGCATATTTTCTTCCTCTTCCTCTTTTTTTAATTTCAAGTTCGTAGTCATCATTACCAAGTTATGGTCTGTGTCGGCATCTGCACCGGGGTAGCTAGATGATTATTTTACACTATTTTGTTATCGCTGTCTATCGGCTAAGTAGTCAATTTGGCATCGCATCCAATCTCCAGGGTTCTTCCAAGTATACCTTCGTCTGAATTATTGTTTAAAGTTTGTACTGTGTACAGGGTGATCCAGAAAAAACGTCCATAATGTTAATCTTCTTCTACAGTCTCATTTTTGACTATATATAAAAACTATATATCAAATGAAAGCCCAGAATCTCATTTTTCTGCTGACGCAAATTTGAATGTTTTGAAATTCAAATAATTTTATTGATTTCGATAATATTAGAACATTTGAAATATACAGTAT
>JAUYWV010118659.1:0-11927 GCA_032274565.1 Nematoplana nigrocapitula
GCGCAATTTCTTCTTCATATTATCATTAATCTACTACCTTTGGTTTCCAAGGGGGCGCAATTTCTTCTTCATATTATCATTAATCTACTACCTTTGGTTTCCAAGGGGGCGCAATTTCTTCTTCATATTATTATTAATCTACTACCTTTGGTTTCCAAGGGGGCGCAATTTCTTCTTCATGTTATTATTAATCTACTACTTTTTTCAAGGGGGTGCAACTTATTCATATTATTGTTTAAAAAATCGGAAAAATCACACCACTGATTAAATTTAGGCTACATCGTAATTTGCTCAGTCTAACGTAAACTTCCGTTATATGATGCATGAAATAGATAAATTATTTCCGAAATTCGAAATGTTCTTTTCTGAATTGATGCAAATAGTTACCGGAAAATAAAAAATTGAAAACTGTTGATTGTCCACTTTTTCAGACTCTAACAATTTATATAAGTAACATATATATAAAGTAGTTCTACGTATTAGACTATATATGGAATATAAATGTCTGTCACATCTGCAGGATATTGTTAAGGAACCATTTTTAATTAGTGGTTAAAGTACTACCCAAATCTAAATTCTTAGAAAACAGATTAGATGATTAAATGAGAGAAAGTGATCAATTTTTTAGTTATTTTTAATTTACGAAAACGGTATTTGATCGCAAATGAAAAAACATGAGACTGTAATATTGAAAATATATTTAATTAATTAATAATTATGATATAGTCAACTCAGTTTGCAAAATAAAAGATAACATAATATGTACTGTATATACATGAAATATATAGCAAAAATAATTCACTACTATCGAAGCAAATTGAAGTAATATAGACAAAATTTATTTTGCATAAATACATTCAATAGCTAGTTGCAAATAATGTCAAGAATATGAACGGTTGGTGTTAAAGTATATTACTTGCAGTCACAAATCTTGGTATGTGAAGCATTGGTACATAAGTGTGGAAGACTTTCATCGAATGGGTTTCTCTAATTAAATATAAATTATTATTGCTTTGTCGCGGCTATAAAAATTCGATTAATCGATTATTTTAATGGAATGAGAACATGAACAACCGAATAATACTGTATAGATTGCAATGCACAAAAGTTGTGAGGATACTTGCATTGTTTTCTGCACTAGGCAAATTATAATTCCTGATTGTTTCTCATTTGATAAATTAATGAAAAAAAATACACTTTGCAGAAAATAAACAACACGGCGCCAGGAAGCCGAAACCACACTGTCCATTTGATCGCACAAGTTAAAAATAACTGCAACCAATTTAATCGATTTTACATGATTTAAATACATCTGAGAGCTATTTAATTGCCTATATTTAGTCACGTGATTCAAATTTTTGGTTCAAATAATTTATTTGGACAGACAGGCAATTTAATAGCACAACATACACAATTTTGTAGAACGTGGGGTATCTTCGGGAAGACATAATAAATTGGTTGCGTGTACATTAAATGGGTTCAAATAATTTTAAATAATGTCTAATTTATGGTTGCAGATAATTATAAATTGGACTGTAAAAGGATATAGCAGCTGTTCAAGTTCAACATTATTTTGATCGAGTAATAATTCAGAATATATTTCAAATAAACGCCATGGTACTACTACTATCAAATAAGTAGAAACTTTAAAAACAAAAAACTATAGGGAAATTAAGAATGGATTATTATCCTATAATTTACTACAACAACACAGAAAATTCAACTCATAGTTATAATATTGCAATAAGGAAAACATCGATTCCAATATTTCAACCACCAACCACACAGGCTCAACATTCAGTATACTTTCAAACATAATCCATATAGTTAAGCCAACACACAAATTTAAAGTAACATAATATATTCCCAATGTTCAAACACAGCGAGGATTCAAAATAACAAAAATAGTAGAAAAATAAACAAAAACAGATTAGTGAACACTTTGCATTTTTTGACTCAATAGTGACGCTCAACCTCTCGCCGTTTGTTGTAATTCTAGCGAAAGGCTATAATTATAATAATTAATTAATGCACCGAGAGTCAGCTCTATACACAGGATTGCTGCGAGCCGGTCAGAGGAGTTGACTATTTCTGCGCAGAAGTTTTTCCGAAGATTTCTCAGAATGACTTCGTACGACCGACCTTGTAGTCTAAAACTAGTGTTCCGTTAGATTAAGGTTTTTCCTGGCAGTATAGTAGAAAGCAAACAACCATTTCCCCAGTAATGACGAGGGGCAATAACTCCGAAACCAGTGTGCCGCTGGTCAAACATGCCATTTCTGAACAAGCATTTTAACAGTTCTAAATTTAGCCCCACAAGTTTGGATTGGAAATTTCTATCATAGCGGCAGAAATTGAAGACTTTCATCAACTCAAATGCAACAGAACAATGAGAAAGCGTCAACGAGTGGTCATCCCTGCTTCCAGTGACCCATAAATATTACATCAATTAGTTGCTGTGGAAAGTGGCTGTTTGAATACTATGCAGTTTCGCTCACGGAATCAGTACACGACGATGCAGCATCCATTGATCACGTGTCATAGTAGTGGTGATAGTGATAATGATGATGATGCTCGTGCACGTGGCGATGTTCGTGGACAATCACAGCCCCACGACCTCCCCCCGTGGCACCGGTGGCTAAGTGAGAGACCTGGTCCTGGGACAGCACTACCGCTGGGGGTTTGCACGGTTCTTTCACACCCCCGGCTATGGTGGCTGCCGCCATAGAGGTGTGCAAATGGGAAGTGCCGGCCGACGCAGGCTGGCCACCAGCAGTCGCTTTCTGATGATGGTGGTGATGGTGGGTGTGATGATGCGTGTGCGACTCGGTGCCACCCGGGGTGAGGGTGATGGTGGTGGTGGTGGTGCACGAGGCGTTGTGCTGCTGGAGTTGGTTAGTAGTCGACGGCTGTTGGTGTTGGTCCAGGTGTTGCGACAGCGAGCAACTTGCGGGTTCCTTCTGCAACCATTCGACCACCTGTTGCATGGCCAGCGTCTTCCGCAGACGGTGGCGCAGGCGCCTCTGACCGGCGAGCGCTGGCGCCGTTTTATGGTCTTCTCCGCCGCCAGCAGCGGCCGGGTTGGGGCAGGCGCCCTTCGAACGTCCGCCGACAGCCGGATCAGCACTCGTTGGCCCACCAGGGGCGGATTCTTCGGCGCCGCGACTCGGAACAGGAACATTCCTCACGGGGGTCTTACCGGCTCCGTTTACCGACTGACTGGGGACTCCCGAACATCTGCAGGGTAAGGACGAAATGAGGAAGGTTTTGTTGCGACCTATTGTAGAAATTGGAGAAAATGAGAATTTGGTGGTCTAACTGAAAACGTCATTTGGAAAAGAAGGTTATGCCTGTCTGACATGGAAATGGAGAAAGACAGTAGTAGGAGACAGCTTAAATTCTGCAGCGGTCAAGACTATAAGAAATGTAAGGCATACTTTCTTGTACAGTTTGCTGGTCTATCATAATCTATACTAGATATCAAGATAGAACTAGTGTTTTAGAATTTTTTAAGCTTCGGGACAAAATTTTCAGACTGGTCTACATGCAAAGCTGTCCACTAATCTACTTGTACCTGTAGACAGATTTGGCAGTATGGCCCGAGAGGCATTCTGTCCGAGAAGAGTAAAGAACAATTCCCCAGTGATTTAATTCCTCAAATCGCCACCCACTCTACTTTGCTTGGCCACCACCGAGCGCACCTACAACTATGCGCATCGGTTTGGATCCTAGTGGAGCTTCAATTACCATTGCCTGTTGACATTTTTAGATCCATTAGTTATCAAATTACTGTATGTTTCAATACGAAATATTTATACTCATTTTGTTATAACTCATCAGTCTTATTTATGACTTATTTTAAATTTGTCACCCTTTTTTTCAACCCATCGTCTTGTGTTAGTCTGTTTACTCAGAGTGTTCACGTCTTAGTTGGACCAGTACAGTAGTAAGTCCATAACTAAGTCAATCCAGTTCGAAGTCAAGGAAAGCTAAGGCAACTAGGTACGGGTACAAATCCTACCCATAGCAATGACGAGGGGGATAACCCTGAAACCGTCTACTGGTATATAAAATGTCTAGCATGTCATTAGTCTACTACTACTAGTAGTATAATAAACCTACCTAAAATAAAAAGTTACGGTTTAAAATTTATCACGAGTGCCATATTTAAATTCTGATGGTTAATAATATTCGTAAAGAGGTAATTCCGGAAACGACAAACAACGGCAAGATTCCTCAATCAATCCGGATATGGTACATCGGGGACATTCACCTATGTTTCTTCGCCGGAACTCGTACACGGTGCCTCGGTTGGGGTGGCGTCCCCTTGCCAACTTTCCCGTCGAGGAATTTTGCATTGGTCGCCGCCTCTCGTCCACTTAGGTCGTTCAACTTTTCCTTCGACTGCGGCTGGTCATGCGGATGCGAGTGTTCCTCACCAGCGGCGTGGACACGTTCAGATGGGAGCGATAGATTCTCCTCATTGTCCTGCAGAACATCATTTTTCGCACTGGCCTCGGCAGCCCCAGTGTCAGCTGGCGAGGGTGAGGAGGAATCTCCACCGCCGACGCCAGACGGCGCTGTTGCTGTTGACAACGGATCGTAGACATGCTCGGGCAAAAGGGATAGTCTGAGTTGAAAACTGCGACATCCCCTCTCACCGTGGATACGCAGACTGGATCCCAGAACTTCGTAGAGGGACTTCATCAGGATGGATAAATCCTAGAATGGGCAGACAACAAAGGCAACGCAGTGCCAATCAATTAATCACAAAATATTTGTCTTTTACCAATTGCTTGCCTATCAGCGTAGTTGTTCAAGTTGTTGACGGGCATGACAGCACAATCGGTGTATACCACAAAATGAAGATCGTGATCTATTTGTGTGTGAACAGAAAGGATGCAAAAAAAGGAGAATGGCTAAGACCATTACAACAGCAGGGTAATGTGGAAAAGAGCTCAGTGCGAGGTGTTTGTGATAGGAATGATTCCACTAACGAAGGTACAGTAGGACTGCAGATCATGATACCAGTTGGGAAAGGGAAGGCTAAGACTCAACCAGTTGCTTATTATGGATGACGTGATACTGTATGCTAGGAGAATTAAAATTCAATAATTGGTACACACAGTGAGAAGATTTAGCAAAGATATAAGAGACGCAGATTTTGTACTGACAAATGTGCCACAGTCAGTATGAAGAGAGGAAAGCTTGAGCACTAATAAGCAAACGAGTTACCAGGCGAAAATACGACGATAGGAGAAGCAAGTTCAGGTGGATAAAAATACCTCGATGTACTAAGAAAAAATGACTGACAATATCTTCTATACGGACCACATGATTGAATACAGTAGGCCGGATATGGTTCAGCAGAAGAAGGGAAAGAGTGACTGGAGACTGACACATGAAAGGGAAACGATTACGATGTACCAAGAATAAACTAGAGAAGTAAGGAAGTTGTGGAATATGTGAGATTAAAGTGGGAGCCCTCGGCACACTACCCTATGATTTGAAAAACACCTCAATGAAATAGTGGTGGAACTACCAGTTGGACTGCTACACAATAGAACAGTATTAGGAACAGCAAGTTTAAAAATTCAAATTATAAGCATTGCTTTATGTAGGAAGGAATGTTTCCCCAAATTCAGTTATCTTGTCATTATACGTTGAAGGAATTCCATTTCCGAATCGACACCACTATATCCAATACATATAATCATCAACTGCATTTAATCCGGTTCCACACCCACCCACCAAATGCCTAACTCCTACAGCAAACTGGGAAGTTTGGGAGGAGGAGAAGAAAATTGTGATCACCACAGGTGTTATCAGCTACACACCACGTCCCGCACTCCAAGGGGGGCCTACACCCACTTTATATATTTGCTTCACTAGACATGTGCAAACAGACATATACAACAAACACGCATGTAGAGAGATGACTTAGAGTGCCCACTTTGTACCACGCGGGGAGCGTAGTTCCTGTATTCCCCTAATGGGCTTTAGCGATACTTAGCTTTATTTAGAAATGTACGTATGTTTAATTGGTCTTCAACCACAGTGAATACAGATAACAAAATCACGCCCCTACTACCCATGAGTTCCAGTGACTAATGAGACGCGCACTCAACTCTCTTATCCAAGATAACAGGACGTTGAATGATTAAAACAATAAATGAATTAAAAAAATTTTCCATCATTAAAGCAAAGGGACCAAAAGCTATCAATGAAACACAGAATACAAAAGTTTGAGGTCAGTGTCAATTTTAGACGAATAAAGCTATAAACCTTTCTGTATTTCCAGTTTATTGGAAAATTCATAACACAAAAATAGAAAGGCACACTGTTATAGCTTTTCTTTTGAAATTTCGTAATGTTTACAACACAACAGGCGACCCATTCTGTCATAAAGACACACTCTTCGCACTCAATGCGCATGTGATTTCAGTTTCCCACACGTTTCAACACCTCTTTCTCGGTAGTAACATTGTATTATGTCATGTTCCGCTTAAGTACAGTATTACCGAACCTTTCCTATCAGACTGCGGTGAGGACAAGGGGCTGGCCAATCAGGCATGTGAACTGTCTCATCTTTGAACCATGTGTACTGGTGTTCTACCTTGCTATTATAGTACTTGCAGGCAAAAAACTTGCTTTACTTCAAACATCCAGCTCTGATTTACAGAAATGTTTTTGGAAGCATTTTTCACTCTGATCAAGAATGAAAAGGCACAAGGGACTTATCGCAAAGTTCGCACCATCCCCTACCCTAACATATTTATTGGGAGTGGGAGTTGAGTGTGTTTGCTTGGATGAAAGTTGGACCAAATCTCGTGTGAGCGAAAGGCCACACACGTATTTTGGTGCAGTTCTGCTGCAGCATAATGTTGCACTTGTCAGTGACCATGAAGTGTCCTTGTGATGCAGACATAACAACTTCCCTTTGCATAATTCCCAAACAAATAAACACGCCAAACTGTCACACATACAGTATAATATACACTTCATCAAAAGCTTTTGCGCCTGCATATCTTCACTGAATAAGTAAACTTCAAACTTTAAAATTTAGAAACATTTAAGAGCAGTAAATCATACAAAATGACCATGGGCGAAAAACCACATAAGGAAATTGTTTACAGACAGTAGGTTTGATATTTTCCTGAGTAGGGCCTAGGGACCAAAGGGACTACCAGGGCTACGCCATCAAGCGTGATCCATGCCTTCAACACGATTTATTCCCATATACAGGTCACTTTCGAGCCACTTTTATTCCTCGATGTCTTGGTCCATAGATATGCCCGACAGTCAATACACAACATCAATATCACAACCCAACTTCGAAGGTTCCAGACCTCGGAAATATAAAGTTTTCCCCATTAGCACATTGGCTCGGGCCTAAAGCATATGTTCAAAATACATACTTGTATATTTAACATAAATCAGACTACCATTTATAGAAAAATCTAAAAGACAACGGCTACCCCAACTGTCTTTCTATTTTTTACCTATAACAAACTGCACCCTCCTGAAAAATTAGTCAGCTGCGAGAAAATAAACTTTTTTACGTGCGGTTGGCTTTTCCTGGCGATTCTCGTGCCTCACACAGTGACTTTAATTCAGAAGGCCACCCATAGATACTACATAGATATGACATGTTAGTGAAATATTTTCTTTAGTGGATCCATTAACAGTGGTTGAATCTCATTGATTTAATTACGCATTAATGTCAGTTGTACAATAATAACATCATGATGTACCTCTCATCCTACTTCTAGTTTAAAAATAAATGATACAGCGTACATAATTATATTGTCTGCTATTTATAGCCCTGCCACTTAGCCTAACCAAAATTATTTGAACGTCTACCAAAGAGACTTGGCCTCCTCTTGTGTCATTTAGGAATTTTAATGTAATTGGCATTGTTATCCCAGGCCGCAACGAAACTTCTTATTCTTAACTTTTATATTAACGTGGACCGTTTTCACCTTCCTCCACAACAATCTGTCCTCCCAATCGCCCTCCCTCACTCCCAGCGCCCTCATATCCTCCTTCACATTATCCATCAACACTTTGCTTGGCCTTCCCTTTCCTTTAGCTCCCTCCACAGGCAGCTCCAGACACTTCCTCACCCAATCATTGCTCTCCTTTCTCATGACATGACCATACCATCGAAGCCAGTTTTCTCTCAACGCCTGTCCGACACTTCCAATGCCCAACCTTTCTTTCATGCCCCTCACCGATAATTCACAGCTTTCACCGAACATTGTTCTCAGCATACACCTCTCCGCCCTGTCCATCACATCGTTTTCCTCCTTTCGCATTTCCCACGTCTCACTCCCATACAACATGACCGTTCTCACACACTGTACATACAACATTCCTTTCAGCGCGTACGACATGTCCCTGACCGCCAACAAAGGCTCCAACTCCCTGAACTTTCTCCACGCACTCCGAACCCTCTGCACCACAGCACTTGCGGATCCCCCATCTTGCCTCAGCATGTCCCCAGATATTAAAACTTTTCTACCTATTCTTCGTTATCTTCTCTGCTTCCGTTCTTCGTATGATGGCCTTCGCAACACTTATGTTGATCCCCATTTCCTGTTGGTAGAGATTCGTTGCCCCGCCGGCTATCGTGTCCGCTCGTTCGTTATATCACTGATGTCGCGGTGGTTGGGGATCCACATCATATGGATATTGTGTATCCGGTTCCTCCTTCGGGGTTATGATGGCTGACAGGGAGTCTTCATATTCTCTCCTTTGCTCTTCCAAGTGTTTGAAATATCGGACCTTAGCAGAAGAAGCAGCAAAATGTTTTGGCACAGTTGGTAAAACAATAGCTGAAATTAAGCTTTTAGGGACAACTTGGTTGAAATTCAGGACTGCTCTGGGAGTTTCTAAAGACTTTTTCTCAAAATAAAAACTTTTAAGGGCAATGAGGACACGCGGAAACCCACCCTCGCGTTGGCTCTTCTCAGATCCTCATCCAGAGTACGACTGCGATTCTCCGCCGCCTCGAGTCGTCTGGCCAGAGTCTGCGTGTCCACCACCATGGCATAGTTGCTGTCATCTTCCTCCTCCTCGTCTTCTTCCTCACTCCGGTAGTCGGAAGACGGTAGTGGGGGCAACTCACCGCCACCTTCTCGCTCGAGAAGACCATCGACAGCCTGGAACAGAAGGAGGAAATCAAAACATACACGCACACACACAGGAAAGATGACTGGCTCTCGGTCCACCACTCACCTCTTCGTCATCATTGGCTAGGGGAGCATATCGACCGGTCTCTTCAGCCAATCGGCGTTCTTGCGAATTTCTGCAAATGTAAGCAGCATAGGACCACCGCTAGCCGTGTATCCACACAAACAAACAAACAAACAACATCAGGGAACTTACAACTCTTCGCGCAATAACTGGAGTGCCGCCGCGTGAGTTGCTTGCAATGGTGAAGACGGTTGTGGAGCAAGCTGGCGATGATCTTCTTTGGCACGCGAGTTCTCCACCAATCGGACGATTTCACTATTCGACTGGTCTCGCTCTCGACCAATCAGAAAGCTGGAAATCGAAAATAAGTTTGTTTGAACGCGTGTGTTAACCCACCGCACGACAACTACTCGAGCAGCTACCGACAAGGTGGTCTTCCAATGAGCTCAGCCTTTAGGAGCCAGACCCAATTGCGGGAGTATATCTCAAATGGGCCCGCCTCTGCGTGGTCGTCTATCTAAGGCCAAAAGAAGCCATCGCCAAATGTCACGCCACCCACAGACGCTTGCAGAAAGAGAATTCAAACTAGGCACTAAAACAAGCATACATATAAAAAAGCAGATAGAATACGCGGGTAAGTTATCGCTTAGAGATGATCCAAAGAAGGTGTGGAGCGCAGTCCAATGCACAGTCCATGGATGGGAGACGCATAAACACCAATTAGCAAACAACCATAGTCGAAAACAACGGAAATACCATCACATCTGACAAAGGAAAAGACAACTTACTGGCGAAACACAACCGGAGAAGTAAACAAAACATTCAAGCCCGAAGGAACTCAGCCTGAACTCACAGAAAGAAACGAAATGTACTCCCCTTTCACAGAAGCATAAATATCGAAATGGCACAAGAAGTCCACAGGAATGCTCAGTCCGGGATTGACGGGGTTCGAAAAGAAAAAAATACTGACGAATAGATTGCCAAAGTAACACTGGAGAACATGGGAAGGCCAGGCATGAAAAGAACTGTTCTGGAAATCATATTGTGCACAGACCTGCATCAGGGACCGCATTCCCAAAACACCAAAACCGGTGAAGAATACGGCAGCTGTTCCATACCCTCCAAGACAACTACTGCCAAAGGAAACTGGCTTCCGAATACAACACCAAAGTCGACCCTACACCAGCCCCGGACCAACCGCTACCCATTCCTTCTTTACACCATGTTCCGATGGCTGAAACACACCACCGGCCTGTGCGACGGAAAGATGCCGATTACTCCAGATACACCCAAGCCCGCGTCCTCAAACTGGGTCCTAACCCCGACCACAACGTCTTCCAATATGATCCCGATGCGGTGGTGAGATTCCTTCGCCGGACCGGGCGACCCACTCGCCCTGATATGGAGTAGTAACTCCAATGCCGTCAGGACAGACAGACACACTACTCAACGGCTGGATGGGTGTGAGATAAAAGATCTTCTACAACTTATTAATCGATATAGGGTAAAATAAAAGTAGGAATAGTTTTGACGCTGTAACTGTGCTAGAATGAGGTGAAAGTGGTATAGCAAGTCGTTAATGCGGTATTAAAGCATCCTTATTGAGAAATTACTACGGAAATGCTTAGCTGATGAGGTCTAACGGGGTTCAAACAGCGCTGACCAATCCTCGTGTACTACTGACTGCTAAGCATTTCAGTAAGTAGTATTATTTCGAAAAGAATTCTTTATTGGGGCACTCACTTCTTGCAATATAGATGCAGACAAATTATTATATATCTTTCAGAGTGGCATCACTTACTGAACAATTCCTTCAGTACTACGCAGTACGGAGGCGGCGAAGCTTTGCGAGACACCGACTAGACTCTCGCCGTCGACTTCAACGATTTGATCGTAGATCTGAATTCTGAAAACAATCGGGAGAATACGATTGGCTACAAACTCGATGAAAAACATGGATTTTGTTTAGGATTCTCGCAAAAGTTGCTCCACAATCCGACGATTGGAGCTTCTTCTTCATCTCCGGGCCGCGACTGGCCCGCACCCATCTAGAGGGATCGTCACTGAAGACGACCCGTCACTCGTAGCAGTTTGCGGGTGTTATTGGGATTCTCCAGGGTCCTGGTCAGAGGTGGGTTGAGTCCGAAGAGCTCATCTCTCAGGCCAGTCCTTTGCGCTTCTTTCGCCTTATTGACGGATTTCATCTTCAGGGCCGCTTTCACGGTCGAGATGTCTAGCGGAGCCTCCTGTTGCAGTATCTGAGACGCCACCCCCGCCAGCTGGTCTGCCCTCTCATCTCCCTCGATGTTACAGTGACTGGGAACCCACTGGAAGACTACTTAAGAAGTTCCCGATACGGTCAGCACTTTTTTCCAGATGTCATCCGGGCCGGGAGTGCTTCCTTCTTTGTTAGCGGCCAAGCGCTGGATTGCCGATCTAGAATCTGAGCAGACCCTCACCGACCGTATGGGCACCACTTCTCTGTCCCTGTACTCCAGCACGGCCTCGAGTGCTATTTTCATAGCCATCAATTCTGCTCGGTAGCTGTTGCACCACTGACCCGCTACTACCCTTCTCTCGACTATTGTTCGGTCAGGGAAACTCATCAGGGCCCCTCCCCGTCCTTCTGCCACCCCCTCTTGACGATTGGAGCTTCTTCTTCTTCGCCTCCGGGCCGCGCCTTGCCCGCACCCATCCGGCGCGGATACGGCGGGGTCGTCACTGCAGAC
>JAUYWV010118670.1:0-11927 GCA_032274565.1 Nematoplana nigrocapitula
CAAGTAGGATTACCCGTATAGCGTTAGTATATATAATCCTATCTATAATTAGATAAATGTATGTATGTATGTAAGTAGGTCTGACCGCATATTGATTTAGCATCACAGCAATCGCTTATCTGCAGCAAATCGCCTACTGCAGAATTAAAATTCCTTATCTGAAACATATCGCCAACTGCAGAAATCAAATTCCTTATTGAAAGATATCGCCTACTGCAGAATTCAAATTCCTTATCTGAAGCATATCGCAACTGCAGAATTCAAATTCCTGCTGCGTATTGATTTAGCATCGCAGCAAAAACATGTTTTTGGGGGTATTTTCTGCTGTGGGCCTATCAATTAAAAGTTTTGCATCTCGTGGCTATTTTTCCCATGTTACCCATTGGCGTAGCATTATTTTGAATCATCAAGCATGCAAATCCGTCAAGAGAGTTGAGAGAAAAATACTGGTCAGACATACATACAGTACATACATTTCTCTAATTATGGATAGGATAATAACATATTATTATCTTCAAAGTTTCAAAGACTATGTTGGGTGACATCCAGTCACTTGATATAAACTCTTTGACTGAGGTCCCCAACATTCCCAAGTCCACTTTTCGGAGGATGGTTCTCAGATTGTTATTGTTCTTTTTTATGTTGTCAAGGTCTGTCTATAATACTGCATATACAGTACATAAAGTTTCTTCACTTTCTTTTAGATGGTATTTGAGTATTCTCTCAGATGCTCTTGTTCACCTTCATTCATACTACTATCCCTTCTTTCGTTTTACTTTCCTTAGGACCTTCTTATAAGCTTATCTGTGTTATTGGCTCTCTGGTCTCTGCTCTTTATTCTTTCTTTCCTCAGTTAGTAGTTTCAAACATTTGTCAACCATCCAGGATATCCCTGTTCACCTCATCTTGAAAGATGGCCAAGATGTCTCTATATCCAACTTCTTAAGAAGATTTTTCTTTTTAACTTCCTCCTAATGTTTTCAACTTTAACTATTTCCTGGGTTTTTTCATCTGTCTTTCTTTTGTGACTTCTTATCGAAAGTTCTGCCTTTCATTTTCGCCCATATCAACTGGACACCAGATACCACCGTAAGTTTTTTAATGATAATGTTGAATCACTGCATGGTCTTATGGGTACACGAGGATCCTTGCCTCATGATAAAAGTCTTGCGTTGGGCGATGTTAATTAACTAACAAAGCCTATGCTTCATCGTGTTTATTCGAATGTTTATTATAAATGCATCACCTCTTTTCCAGTATATTATGTTGTACATTAAATAAAGCTCCATTATGCATATTATATGAAATAGGCGATGTATAAAAGAATCAATACTATTAAGTAAATACGTTAATTGGTTATAGCTAGTTTTATAACACAATTTTCCAATAATTTTCAGAGAATTTAGAAATAATCTAGATTAAAACTGGTGCCAATGTGATTTTTTCATTCTCATAGTAAAACAGTATAATATTGAGAATGCTTCTACTGCTGCCGTTCCCCAATTGAAGCAAATTATTGCCATTAAGACATTCTCTTCAAAGTTATGCATGAGCTGAAAATAAGTTTTCATATAATAACCAAAAAGTGTGATAAGTCTAGATACGGAAAAGCTTCGTTTTCATAAAATCAGTCAAATTTATTACAAATGTTTTCTAATATTTATCGTATATTATCGTAAACAAAAAAGATTTTAATTTGGTTGACTATAGACTGAACAAACTATTTGTGGTAATAATGATTTACAATCAAAACCAGTGTAAACGTAAAAGAAAAATGGGAGCAAAATATAATTTTTAAGTAGCTAATTTTTCCCACGTCATTTGAAAGGTTAGCCACTTTAAATATATTTCGCTTCAACTGCGGTTAACTTATTAATAATTCATCTCAGTAGTGAGGATTTGCTTAACATCCCCCCGCTCCCGGAGGCAGAAAGTAGTTCTATTAGGGAATGAGCGAAGCATGCTTACTTCCCACAAATAGGATAGTCTGCCTGAGTCCCGTTTAAATAATTTACACCTTTCGACTTGATTTTGACTATAAAGGAAGCGTTTTTGTAACATATCGTCCGAAAAGATCTATCTGCGCACGAAGAGCAGTACCTCTCTCTCCCAGGTAGGATAGTCTACTTCACGCGCGCCGAAACATTTTCGATTAAATAGGCCGTCAACATTAACATCCGACACCGCCTCCACTACAGACACCCCTCAAAAGCCCACCATTACGAATATCCTAAAGCGCAAGCGCAGATGGTACACCTCCTCCAACGAAGAGGAAATGGATGTTCTTGACATAACATGCGAGTGGACTTGCTCGAATGACTCGAACACATATAGTCAAAATCTGCTCAGGCAGTCAAACTGCTCTTCGCGCACTGGTCAACAGATCCAGAGATTGCCAGCTAATCAGATCCAAGATGCAATCAAACTACAGAAACATATATTTCCAGTGAATACCTGGCCATGCCACCATCTAGGGAAACGAAGTAGCCGACAAAGCAGCAGAGGAAGCGACCGCCGAGCCTCATGCCCCGAACTCCACACTGCCAGGAATCTCTATGGACAGCATCGTGGTCTTCAACTCGGCTTCGCCCAAACCGCGGGCCTATCCCGACAAGCCGAGACGCTGATTGCGAGACTCAGGAGCGGGCATTGTAAAGTGCTAGCGGTGCATCGAGCCCGTTTAGACCCGGTTTTGAATCCGACTTGTCCACACTGTGGATCGGGGAGAGCAGACTCAGGAGCACTGACCAAGATATGCCCTGCACATCTAAACCCGTGGCTACGCGCGTTCGGGGCGGGTGTCCCGCCTTTGTCGGTGCTGACGGAGGACCCCGTGGCAGTGGCCTCTTATATGCGGGAGCTGCGGCTCCTGTGACGGGTGTGCCGCCTGAGCCCATCCCATCCAATCAACAACAGAGTGGTCAAGGATAAGGCTCCGGTTCACAACCGGACAAGATGATCTACCAACAGTTCTCCTGGTCCAAGGACATCGCGAGCTTGACAAGCAAAAATGACGCAACTGTCTTAGCCCTAGTCAGAAGTGGCCACTACATGCTTTTCAATGTCTACCGAAACATTAGCTGGACTCGTCGTGTGACCCATCCTGCCAAAGTGTTTTTATATATTATATTGATTATAACGATTTGTCTTTTCAATTATACTTAGTCAAAATGTAAGATTTGAGTCCCGAATCTTGCGATAATACACTTCTAATCATACTTTTGCCCCAAATAGATCTTCCACAAAATAATCAGGTTTGGTAGAGTTTAAATGCAGCGCCAAATCATGTTTGGCGTTTGTTCGAATGTGGTATGATTTCTCTTTTGTAAAACTAATAGATTAATATTAGTAACATTTGGATACGCTTAATATCACCCACTATGTGTAGCACCATGACTTCACTCGTATAGCATGTCGCGACAAAAGAACTTTTGTGCCACGCCTGAAAGAGGTTTCTCCGCACCGGCAGGGCGTTAGCGCTCCTCGCAGGGAGATGATATACTGTAGAGCGTATGCAGCATGATTACAAGTATCACTGACAGTAGAAGACCATTGCATGCGAAAGATAGAGATATTTTATAGTTATACCTATTTAGCATTATTTCTAAGCATAAAAATATCGAATGACTTCAATATAAACATCAACAATCCATAAGATATAGAGATAACAGACTAAAAATAACAATAAATTTTGATAAACCCTTTACAAATACCACAATTCATATTTCATAACACTTAATTATATGAAATACTGAGATATGAGCTGTGTAACGTTTATAAAATTTAAATAGACATGCAAATTTAATTGAAAAGCTAAAGAAAAATACTGCGATAACTTTCATTAGACAAATTGGTTTAATGAAAAAGTTGAGAGAATTACTTAAATAGACAGGATCTTTAAAAAGTGCAGTTATTTGTTAGAGTTCTACAGTACCTATAAATCTAAATGTATGTACTTACAAATCCCAATATTTGTATTACGTTATAGGTGACATTGACAAGGACTGGATCGGAACAATGCACAACGCAAGCGTTGGGACGAACAGTGAGGCTTGAACGGTTGAGCAGATCCAATACTAATTGTTCCTCGTATCCCAAAGTACCTTGAAGTATATAAACGGATTGCATAAACAATGATGCGATGGGTTACATATAGTATTCAATGTCTCCTTCATTAAAAAATCAGAAAGAAATATTATCCTCCTTTAGTCACCTTGTCACCTTGTACCGCGCTTTCTCTTCCAGCTCTTTGACCGCCATCTAAACAACATTATGCGCTCGTCTACCACATCTGTTAAGCCGGACATTGAATCACTGCTTCATGGTAAGCTGAACCATCCAACATATTGACTTTTCTATCTGATGTTTTTTTAAGTGGACCTTTTTGTCAGTTATTTTACTTATGAATAATGTACTGCGTATCTCTATCTCTCTCTCTCGGTTAATGGCGTCAAATTGCGCTGCTGTGGGCATCACGAGAACACGCCGCCATCTTCCTCTGTCCAGGGTCTGGTCTGATTACATACCTGTGCGAGTTCTCCACCACACCAAGATGTAATGTCTTTGGTCCACGAAAGTGTTGGCCTGCCGCGTTTCCGTTTGTTGCCTATCTTTCCCTGGATGATCCTCTTTTCCATTTCTAACTATACCTAATCAAATGGCCGAAAAAATGCATTTTGCTGTTGGTGATCTATTTGCGAAGAGTTGTAGTAATTTATACCCATTTGATCCTAAACCTATTTGTTTGTCCGTCTTTCTATCCAAGATATCCTCATCAGTCGACGCGACGATAGATCACATCTCAAAACTGTCTATAGTATTTTGATCGTTCTTTGTCATCGCCCAGGTTTCGGAGCTATATAGTGCAATTGTAAAACAGATTGACTTTAAGAGCCGGATTTTCAACTTGAGATTTATTCTGCTTCTCCAGATACTGGTTATTTACTGTACTGCATTCCTCGTCATTGCATGTCTTCGCATAAAATACAGCTTTAAGAGTCACTATTTGTTGTGCTTTCTCACTCTGACCCTCGAGTTATTCCCATTTTGTAGAAGATTCGTGTGTAGGTATCGTGAAAATGATGATATTGAAAACCAAAAATAGTATAATCAGTTTACAATACGAAGAGTCATCCTTCCTCATCAGAGTCCACGTTGCTTTACAGTAGATAATGAAAGTTAGCATTCTTATAATGTACACCGTTTAATATAGAAAAACCTGAAGATGAGGAGTAGGACCAAGAGTAACCCAATTGACACGCACGCAAACGACCAACATCCCCAACCCAGACTAGGAGGTCTGTCTTGAGATATACTATATAGGAGATTAGTAGAGAGCGAGCACTTCCTTAAAAATGTCGAGAAAGGGTGACTCTTCATAACGTAGGGCGGTATAATATATTTCACAAATATTGACGTTTACAGTTACAGTTGTTATATAAACCAGTAGCCCGTTGCAGCTACGCGTGCAAGTGTTGTTATGAATAACCGACATTTGGGAATATTTGTAAATTGGAATTAGAAATACAACTGATATTTATATAATCAAGAAGTAAGTAGAAAATAGCTAGCGCGAAAGACGAACCACAGCCTATAGCGCAGCGCCATAGTCTTGCTTGTGTTCAACGCGAGATAGATTACGCCAAAGTGTGAGGGACGGACGACAGAGAAAATCAATAGATCAGCTTATCCGACTGTTCAGCTTTAAGCCAGCCAGACTGTGTGTGAGTGAATCTAGTTGCGTTGGCTCGTGCTCTCTCTCTGTCAGCAAACTGACCAATCAGACGACGCGTTTAAACGTTACGCAACCGACCGACCGACCCAGGAATTACGGACCTTGCATAATAATATAGATCCATTTTTTAGTTATTGTGAATGTCTTTTAAATAAAAATTAAATTTTTATGAATCGGTGGAATTTGTGGTGCTTGGCGGAAGGGGTGGCAACACTGTATTTATGAAGAGAATGTGTTTAGGTCCATGGTATACAGATCTGAAACTACTTTCAGGATGTAGGTGGGCAGCACAAGATACGCCCTCTATGGCGTCACTACTTTGCCGGCACCGAGGGCCTTATCTTTGTCGTGGACAGTGCCGACCACGATCGAATCGAGGAGGCCCGTCTGGAGTTCCAGAAAATTATCCACGATCGTGACATGCAGACAGCAGTCATCTTGGTCTTTGCCAACAAAATGGACCTGCCCAATGGTGAGTAGAGTTTGGCAAAAAATTGAAATTCACTTTTCTCTTTTCTCTCTGTAGATGGAATTGTCAAGTGATATATTTAACTTAGCTTATTTTTTCATTATACTCTTCTCTAAACCACTTCGTTCTGGAGCCTTCCTCAGACGTTGTGCCATACTCCATCGCAGCTACACCTCACATTATTCTCGTTTGCTGTTGTAATTTCTGGTAGATGGGCCGCCCCGACCTCACAGAGGAAAGAGAATGAAACAAGTTTAGTTAGAAATTTCCATAATGTGTGGCAGCACTGGTTCTCTGTTTGGTACTTCATTCTATAGAGATAAAATCCTCGTGCACAGAATTTCATAAGGCGGAAGGTAAAACTAATTTTTACGGTTTGACACTCGAGTGTGGCATATAGTGGTACATATTGTGCTCACTGTTTGTCTTGTAAGTACCAAATGTGGGCGTCATTTGTGAGCAATCTTACTCTGCATTCCGTTAAACTATTGCATTACCAAGCGTACAATGGATTGGTGTTGTCAAGTACGTCGAAGAAGTGACCAATATAGTAAGTATTTTGATTTTGAGGGGTATCCATACGTGGCGGACTCATCTTTATCATATTGAGTGTTTTCTAGTTAAAGTGTGTACAATAAAATCTATCGCAATTTAAATTCATGGTATCTGAAAGTTTGAATTCCCACAAATCCAATCAAATAAGAGTGACCTATACATAATGCATTCTTTGGCTGACAATTAGTATGTCGGGATTTGTGCTAAATTTATCAGACTTCAATGCAAGTTATTTTGATTACTTTAAACATTGCTGTCATTCGTTTAATTAAATAAAAGATGCGATGCTTTTTCTCTCTTGGATTTTGAATCGACTGGATATTTAATTATTTATTGTGTCATCGTAAATTTCTGCGAACGCAGTACTAATTTATTTTTTGAAGCGTCTGCTGACCATGTTCGCAGATGATCAATCATTGACTGCAGATACAGAAAAGGGACTACAAACACTATGGGACAACCTGAACAGCACAGGTGCAAAAATACAATATAAAAATATACATATAATTTGCAAAATAAAGAAATAGAACACGCGAAAAGCTTCAAATACCGAGGTGCAATTATCACATCAGATGGTATATGTCATGAGGAAATAAGAACAATAATTGCAAGGGCTAAACAAGCCTTTACTAAACGAAGAGAATTGCTCACCAAATGGTTAAACATAGAAACTAAGAAGAAAATTGTCAGATTATTAATATGGAGTGTATAGCTATTTATGGAGCAGAAACATTGACACGATAGTGATCAGAAAAAGATAGACGCGCCGTAAGTTATTTCAGACTATGGTATATTGAATGGGAAGAAGGACTGGATAGGTCACATCTTAATAAAGATATCCTAATGAAAGCAATCATCGAAGGGCAATTCGTGTATGCCGTGATCGAGGAAAGTCAAGAAAATAATTGCTAAGAGAATTAAATACTGCTTCATATAAAAATCTAAAAGATAGAGCAGAAAATCGAACGGAGTGGAGAAAATGGATGCTGTAGACGTGAACCTGCTTGACAATAGCAGAACACTCAATAGATAGATAGATGGATAGCTGGTACACCGTAGCTGAGAGCTGAGGCTCGTTTCACCAGTCGTTCGTATGAACAGTCTCAAGAATGTTCGTACGAACAATGTCTACTACATTCGTACGAACTTCCGTATTTGGTGTTTCACCATCTGGAAAAGAACGATCGTGAAATCTACGAACATTCGTACGTCACGTGATTCCATTGAGTCTAAATTTTGGGCGCTTCTTCGAGAAACCAGCCACTGAAATCAGTGTAGAAAAACGGCAAGGACGCTGGCACATAGCGAGAAGCGCAGCATGAGAAAGTATACTGTAGTTGTTGCTACGGTGTGTAATTATAAAAAAATGGCCTGCTACTTAGAACGGATATCAACCATCTCGCCCATAGAGTAAATATGATCTCGCCCATAGAGTAAAGATAATCTCGCCCATAGAGGAGAGTTGAGCTCGCCCACAGGACACCCCGTTAGCCCTCTTTTGAGGGCAGAGCCTATTGAAGTTTCTTGCGGGCACTTGACGCCGTCTATAGCGCCCAGTCGTCATATGGAGACAACTCCAAAACGGTGGGAAACAGCGAGCGAGCGAGGGCAGGGCAGTCAGACTGGCGGAGGCTAAATGTATACTTTTAGCCCTCAACCAGCAGCCTCAGAGCAATCAGTTTACAATGTTTGTGTGTCTTTTGTGAAGAAGTACAGTATGACTGCTGTTATGGCCTACGGCGTGTAATTCTAAAACTTTGTCGGCTACTTAAAATGGATAGAAACAATCTCGCTTCCTGGCCAATTTGAAACGATGTCCTTGTTAGGCCCACAGACACCCTAGAAATTTATTGAGTGATATCCTTTTCGATTCATATATAATTTCTCGTTTTCTTTCGGTCTTATAATTGATATGTGTGCGCCGTCCACTGCTCCAACGACATTTGAAAAAAACGGGCCAGTCAAAGAATTTAATTTTCACATCCTCTTGTTCTTGCGGAGTGCTTGGCATTTTGATGAATTGTCTTCTTTTGGAGGCAAGGCTCGTCACGAATTTCTCCGCGCACCGTGACACAGAGGCTTTTGATATCTCGTACGACAAGCTCTCTACATGAAAGAACTTTTGCCAGGAACTGCAGTGCCACGGCTACTTGGATGTCAACTGGGATGGCATTATTCTGCACAGAATTAGGCTTCAAATCCTCTCTCACAATTCCATAATATTACCGAGCACAGCTCGAGGGAAGCGACACTTTTCGACGAGATGATGGTCCGGCATATAATTAAAAGAACTATTTCTATTATAGACAACACGTTGTCGATTAACGGGCATCATTTCCGCCATAGTATAACGTATGATGAGGTTTTAATATCAGTCACTAGTTTTATAGAATTTCGTACGCAAAGGTCCTACCATTCGTAGATATTTCGCACAAAGAACGATCTTAGATGTGTTCGGTGGAACAGTTGCTTCGTACGCACAACCTGCGAACATTCTTAGACTCCACGAATGTTCGTACGAACGCCGTGACAGTTTGTTCTTACGCAGAAAATGGTGAGACAGGCAGATGATCGTACGAATGTTCTTACCAAAGAATGTTCGTACGGACGACTGGTGAAACGCGCCTCTGTTCAAAGGTCGACCAACATAAAAATCGTTGACTGTGAGTGGTGGCGAGCGTGGTGGCCACCGAATTGGTTTCACGGAAAAACCATCACCGGCTTTACGAAACCGCAACCGCCTGCCCAAACGATGACAAACGGCGACCTTTATCTCCTTTGGTTTCAGCATCATCGGCTGAAATCTGCTCGATTGTGAGGAAAACGAAATGTACTTGCGGGACGACCTGCACATTCAGTTGCCATATTCGTCGATTGGTGACCTAGTGTATCATCTGACTGGCGCTTGCCTGATCGACTTTGTTGTCATATACTGCATCAGCACTTCCGCGACTTCCGGTGTTATCAGCCATTGCCCACTGCAACATAACGTTAAACTGATACACACACGCCGTGTTGTACAGCGGGACTGCATACGTATACTATACTGTAGGTACCGTTCATTCGAAAATAGTACAGTTTAGTAGGTTTTACTCACCTTATTCAATGCACTTGAATGGTATGGATGTGCACTAACCAACTTGGTGAGTGTTTCTTGGATATCTTAATCCTGCTAAGATAAAGAAAATCAATATCCAGGCTGTTTTTCTTCGATAACAATACACAATTTAATGACAATATACAAAAAAAACATTGCTATACAATTTCGGTTTATCTGCGCAACTGATTATATCAAGCTAATTTAGGTTATTCGTAGCCTGAAGTCTCGTCTCTTGGTGGCGTTGACCCACGTAATTAAACGCAATTGTCGACAATTTTTCGCCTAAATGTGAAAATCCTGATATGGCGGTGTGTTGGTTGGTTGAAGTTACCCGACCCCTTCCGGAGGATCGGGGGGGGGGGGAGCGCGCGGCCGCCGAAGCTCAGTGACCGGGCAACTCCCCACGGCCGTCTCCAAAGGTCGATGAGACCCACCGTCTCGCCAAAGATGGCTAGGCGGAGAGCCGAAGAAGAGGGACAAGAAAGAAGCATATAATGAGAAAGGTCCTGCTGGCCTTCTCCGCAGGAAGTGCAAGAGGGGGAATTGGATTCAAGGAGGGTGGAGTGCCAAGAGCGGGGAAGGAGATGCTCACCCGGAGAAGTACTTTTAATCTGGTGGTGTAGAAGTTTGTTGTGAAGAGTAGATGCAAAGTTTGCAGAGGTAACGCGATAATTTTCATCGTCAGCAATCGATAAACGATGCATAATTCGAAAATAGGAACCAAGCTACAATGTACAGTTGGCTGACAAACTGTGATGCCAGCTTCTTCTGGGATTTGATTTGAAATCAAAAGGATATTTTGCGCTTTTGTGTTGTTACTGTAGTTTGTCATTATTTTAACGACAGTTCATCTCTCAAGACAAAACGTTTTATATTATGGATTTATATATTTAGAAAAGAGAGTTATTTCTAAAATTTGTAGTACTGCACAGTTAATTAAAATTTAAAAATGGAGTATGCGATGTTTATTTATCAGTGTATGATATGCCTATAGGTATTCTAAAAACGTTTTAAACAACACTTTTGGAATATAATTTTACTATATGGGTAGTGAATATGTAGCTAGAATTAAAATAATCAGAGTCTCTAATATGCAAATGTTTCAGTGAAATAAATCTCTACTTTGTCACCTAATTTTCTTTTAAAACACAGAAATGTTTGGGGATTTAATTTTTATTGTACAGTAATCTATTTTAAAAAATGAACCTCGAGCGACTTTTAAAATGTTGTAGTCTACACATGTTTTCCACCAATTCAGGCAGATGTCAGCCGATACTGCTGAAACTTGAATGTATATGGGAGACAAATTCTCGCAAGAATTTATTTGCCATTAACAACCATTAAAATTGAGTAGATGTGTCATTATTTATGTTAAATCAACCAAATGACTGTGTTTTTCGAACAATTTCTTCAATGCCATGAAATTCAAACTCGATGTGTGATCCTTCTTGTTTCAAACGCAACCCAAACACGATCAAAATCACAACACTAGCACGGAGTGACTCGGGTGTTATTGTCAATTTCTGTGAACGAAATACGAATTTCCACTTTGAGATCGGTCATCAATGTTTTAGGAGTGTTTTGGTATACATCATCTGTTTTACGTGTACCACATAAAAAATCGCATACTGTTAGCCAGCGTTCTAGCAACACCTATCAGATTGTGGTGGGCCAGACACAGGAGGGGGGGGGTGTCCTGGATTTTGCAGTGGGCTTCTTGATTATACACATGTATATATTATATAATTAGAGATTTATACGTATTATTTACGCTATAGGGCAATTACAATATTTTTAGGTCTTATAGGTGTAAAGATCCTTTATATCTTTCTTTATCATTATTATGGGTTTCTTCTAACAGAGCTCTGCCGGATAAGAGCTCTCAACGTTACTGCATAGGCCTTGTTCCAAAAGAGGGCCCTTTTGGAATTCTACGGACCGAGCCCCCCCCCCCTCCCGGTTGCTAGGGCCCGGCTGTGAGGTCCACAGACATCAATATAGGTAGACAGAACACTGCTAATCTGTTACACGTAAGGAAAGCGTTATGAAGGAATTCCAGTAAAATCAAC
>JAUYWV010118681.1:0-11927 GCA_032274565.1 Nematoplana nigrocapitula
GTAATATTATTATGTCTCTATCCCTTTCGTAGTCTACTTATAGTGTTCTGTATACTATGCTATATATTAATTTTATTTTATGTCCTCATATCTGTGCTACAACGTTGCATTGTAATTTTTATTACCATAAACATTTCTATATAAAAATGTAATACGCTACCTCAAACTTTCTATGCAATCGGTTAAAATACAACAATTAGAGCTATCAGTAAAATATGCACTCTGTCAGTTGCAAGCTAAAATTAAATATACCTTAGGCGAATTAATATGCAATACATACACACCACCTGAGCCAATTTTGGGCCCCCCCCCAATATTGAAAACCTTCCGACGTGCCTGAAAAGTAGTTCATTTTGATATTTAAAAAAAACTTATTAGAAATTTGGCCACCTTCAGAGGAAAAGAAATTTTGTACCGTATTCGAACTATATTAAAATCTGCAGAAGCGACGGTTCAGCAGAAATTTCTATTCCAATCGGCCCGAGATGATTTTTCACACAAAAGTAACATAGCAAGCACAGACTCGTGCATTTCACGGTTGACTAGAAAGCAAATTTCTGACTTTGTGGAACAGTTTTGGAGCAAGCAATGAGGCAATTTGGTACAGACAGACAGACGTCGTCGACGGATAACGCCCCATAGTCTGGAAGTGGCGCAATTATCCGTGCGCAAAGAAGAGAAGACAATAATTTCTCCTCATTCAGACGCCGATTTTGTGCTCTCGCTTCCCCCCACCCCACCCCTGTCCTCTCTCCGATCCCATCCCGCATCCCCTGGGTGACGGAGGACCCTCTCTAGAGAGACTACGCGTCGACGCCAAATCGATGGAGGAGGACGGACAAGTTTTCAAAATTTGCGTCGGGAGTATACGACCGGTAGTGGGATCCCCCGTTCCTTCCCTCCAACCCGCCCCCTTGCCTACCGCGAATACTCGAACTGCATTACGAGACCAGCCAGCGGAGACGGAGGGGGGGGGTGGTTAATTCGGACCATCTGATTTCCTGTCAGGTCACTCCGCGCGTCGAACCGATTACACAGAAAGCAATGGGAGACAGAAAATTTACCTTTACCTATCTCTCTCCTGGGATATGGGAAACTGAGAGATAAACTAATGAGAGATGATTGCATCTAAGCATAAAAGAGTCAGTCACAAACAACGGGACAGGGTTTTGTCACGCGATAAAGCACACAACAATAACAAACACAAAACCAGCTGTGTACCTACAGTAGACAAGCTTGCATACAGACTCGCTGCATATATGAAAATCTCTGCATGCACACAAAACTTCTCTCTTTGCTTATTCACCAAAGGGAAGAAGAACAAATACACGACCAAACGGTAACGAAGCAGAACAATTCCTACCTAAACATACCGTATGCTCACTCGCATGCATGGGAACGAACGGCAGATCTCTCCTATACAGTACAACTACTACCCCATATAGAAAAACGTGCTTGCACGTCGGAAGTAAATTACCTGTCGCATGAAATGGAATAATATATCCAAGAGGAGCTAAACCGCACACTGAATAGGATTTTTACTAGAGTGTTTGAGCACTAGTGGGAAAATGTACTTTCTTATAGGCAATTGCCAATTTCCCGTGTATCCTACATCGAAGCTGAAAATTTAAAACTGTGATCCCACACATTCACAGTGATTAGCAGAGGTAACTCGTTTGAAAAACATGACTGCTTCCATGAATATGACTTCTTTGACTCAAAAACACGAATCAGCTAGGCCTGAAAATACGTTGGCAACTTTCGCGTATATTGTTAAGGCATAATTTATGTGAAATTGACAGGTAATGACCCTATATTTGAAAAAAGAATCATTTTATCATATTATACAGTCTTTACAAAAAGTTATAAGAACCACATAGAAATATACTCGTAAAACAAAAACTAGGCCGTCAAATATCGTGATTTTTGCAACACACATTTCCTTACCTACACAAAAGAATCAATAACAACAAGAAACTTTGTTGACCTCCCTTTCACAACGACTGAGATACGATCATCAGTAAAATGTTACGTGTGTCCTCATGGAGTTCACCAATCTCCCAATGAAGTCTTGAAGAATATTCTTATTCCATTCTTGCTGGATGGAATGCTTAATTGTGAACGGTATTTGCAAGAGATCCGGTTCTCCACCAATTAGGCACGCTGTTGTGCTCCAGGATGATAACGCAGTGCCCGTAGAGTACCAGAGCAGCCTTTACACGGGAGCAGAAGTCAATCGCATGATGTGGCCACCAAACAGTACCGATCTCAATCCTATTGCGAACGCTTCCACGCATAGTGCCAATCGACTTCAGCTGCTGGAATGGCCCCATATAGCGGTGACGCATCGCGGCGAAAAAGGGCCAAACCAACAGTAATTTCATGAGGCGGAAATACTGTAACTGGTACACTCAACATGTACAGTACTTATGCACAGTTTTGTTTGTGCCTCCAACAAGGCGAGGAGGGATAAAGTAGTGCCAATTAAATTGACACCCTCCAAATGGGGAGAAAGAACAAAGGGGAACTGTGTACAGGTGATAGACGCGTCGGTGCCTTGGCGGAGAGGGTTTTTAAGCGCGGAAAAAAATTTGGAAATTAAGGCGCGTCGGCAAATCAAGGAAATAAAGCCCAGTCTTAATTTTAATATCAACCTTTTCTCCTGGAAACAACACTTTATAATAAAAATCCAGTCAGAAGTTCCCATTCAAAACGCGAGATAAGATAGTAACAGTAGTATGTACGCATAAAGGGTCAAATATCGCAAACAGTATTTTGAACTAAAAATGCTCTTTGCTCAATTCGTCTGCATATTATGCATTTATAATATACAGGGTTAAAACAGCTAACTTCAATAAGTGAATTTGTACTTACCAGTATGAAATTCAACTCGTTACTGTCGTTCTCAGGTAAAGGCTTATTCATGGCGAGGGTGAGGCAGTTGGCGAAGATAGTGAGGAGAATAAAAACTTCGAACACTCTGTGAAACATCAAGCGCGAGCGCTTGAGTTAAGGAAAGCAACCCAACAGACCAGATTGGCCTTTATAGTATGCACAATTATTGTACATATAAAAAATAAAACATTTTTCAAACCGCAATAAAATTATTATATGATACATGAAATAGATTAAAACTCGGAGACTATTCTAGAGACAACTGGGGTGCTTTGGACATGGTTTAGAAATGGAGGTAGACAGAAGAAAGGCGTATGTTTTAATACACCGCTGCTTGTGGTTCAGCGACACTGGCTTGCTATTTTAAAAGACTTGGTGGAACCTTGATGATAATGATAGATGATTGCTGTCTTAATACGTTGTTCTTTCTTATAATTCCTGTTTGAGAAGCCGCGTCAGTGCCCCAACCGCCTGAAGGAAAGGGGTAGAGAGAAAGGGGAGAAAGGAGGGAGAAAAATAAAGGAGAAGAGACAGAAAGGAACGTGAAAACAGCGAGAAAAGAACTAGTGGAGATCAGAGAGAAGAGAGAGAAATGCAAGAGGAGAGGAGAGAAAGGGATGGAGAGAGAGAGAGAGAACCGTTGGAGGTCACAGGGAATTCAGCACTCTTCAGCTGCTCATTACAGAAAACAATGATTAAAATGAATACTCAAATAAAAGAGAAATATACAGTATGATAGCCGTCTTCTTTGGTCCATTCTCACAGAAGACCGCAGAACGATTGCCAAGTAACTACGAGAGTTTTGGCTCCTCTCAAACGGACCACGTCTGAACCAACAAACTAACTAACACCTTCACGACCGCCATGATCAACATACGACTTGGGAAACGCCTTCACCTGTCGATGGGGGACACCGCCGTCACAAGATTTGGAGGATACTTGCAAACCTGACTAACAGAAGCAACAGAGTACACATCCAGTGGGTGCCTGGGCATACGGACATGAGCAGAGCCCCAGGACGCAGAGCGGAGTCGGCTGCAGATGCTCATCAGCCGCCTAGAAACAGGACATGCCCTGTCTGCGGCGCAAATATTCGAGCCTGCGAAAACCCTCTAATCTGCGGACTCTGCGGTCTTGGGCAGCATTTTAATTGCTCAGGACTAACCAAGGAAGGGCGTTCGAGATGGGTTCGTAGTGGGCAATGACAATGTTCTATTTATACCAGAAACTCCCAACTTTGCAGACTCGCTTGCACTGTGGCCTGACGAACAAGCTGGCTTCGGGGTACCAGGTTGTTTGGATATTCCAGGCAGTAGTGAGGGGTTCGATTTCTCGAAAGCTTAAGACACGGTTTGAGGACAGACTTACTGGGCAGACTATTGAGCTCGGGGGTCCCTTTTCCATTCATCAGGTGGATTAGAGGTTTTCTTACAAATAGGTTGGCCAGGGTACGTCTCAATGGAAGCGAGAGCGATACCTGGCGGTTCCGGAGGGACTGTTTCAGATTTTGGTAGTTACGCACCTGTTGATCCTATTATTGCTCCTCGGGAATGAGGGCCAGCATTCCTGAATCGTTGGACGTCAGTCGTTTTGCTGACGACTAGGTGGTTTGGTCTTCCGACCACCGTAAAGAGGTCGCGGCCTGCAAGGAGTGCACGAAGTTCTGAGGAGGAATCCCAGAAAACATTCACTCTCAATCTGGATAAGTGCGAGGTGACTTTCTTTCAGCTCGGATGACAGGGAAGGCTAGTGGGTTCCGAATGTTGAGGATGATGGCCGTAGTCTTCGGTTCAATCCCAACTGTCTTTTTGGGCGCGATATACTATCGGGTAGCAGAGGCAGCCGAGTCTTGAGTGCGTTGAGTGTCTGGGAGTGGGGATAGAATGGGAGCCTGCTTCGGCGAGTGTACCAGACTCTCCTCTTGAGAACGACCTTGTACTGTGGGGATGGATGGCTTCCGTGGCTGTCTAGATCCGCAGTGGACGTTCTCGGTCGGGAACAGCATAAGTGCCTGGGGCTCATTACTGGCCTATACTTGACGGCGCTTATCAAAGCCGTGCGCATTGAAGCAGAACTCACTTCATTTCATACCATCGTCCTGCGTGAAGGAGTCACAGCACTGGAGAGATCTCTGCGGCTTATATACTCGAACCCGCGCATTAGGCTCTTGGATGCGAGATTCGTCGTCGTCGTTGTCGTTTCTCCCACTCTCATTTCTATGAGAGGAGTCTCTCGGCTCTGGCAACGAAATCCTGAGCACGCCCCGTGATATGGCCAAGGGTGTTTGTGGTAACACTGGCTTAAACAACCAGGGACGTCTTGAGTTCCCCTGTCACCTGAGCCCCGTGACAATGGAGGACCTTTCGTTGAGGTGGCAACAGCCGCAGTGTCTCTGAGGTCGTCCGTTTGGAAAATGCGAGTCACCTATACGGAATGATAAAGTGTCTCAGGACCCTGTCCCGGTGTCCTTCAGGGCGGCTAGGGCCCTAATCAAAATTGAAGTAGAGGATCCCAAACCGCTCCATGCGCCTACTCGGCTACGCCCAGGCCGGTGGATCTATCTCGACAGGCTGAGACGCTGATTGCGCGTCTTAGAAGCGTTTGGGACCCGGAAACAAATCCACTTTGTCCCACTGTGGAGAGGATGAACAGACCCTGGCTCCAGATGTACCCTGCTCAACTAAGCTTGCGTCTGCGCGTGTTTGGGGCGGGGGCCCGCCTCTGTCGGTGCTGATGGCGGATCCCGTGGCGTTGGGCTTATATCTCCGGGAACTCCGGTTCCTATGACGCCCCCCCCCCTGATCCAATCCAATCATCATTATCATTACGAACAGAAGGGGGACGGTTATAATATATTTCTCTTCTATTGTGGTATGCATTTTGTTAAATATGATGTGTGCCTCTTCTTCTAAATGAAATAATGAGACCGGTGGATATTTGAGGTTGCAACCAACACTGCTGATAAACTGTAGAAAGGAAAATATAACGAAACAGAAGCCGGGGTATGTTTTCAATTTCAGAAACTACTAAAATCTCTATACGTCAGTGAGTATAAACATAGCCGGACTAAAGATCTAATAATTTCTCCTATTAAAAAGTAAGTATACTGAAAAACGCTACTCTCGACAGAAAATATGGTTGCTTACTGTTTATTATATAAGTACAGGAAATGCACTATAATACGTCGCTACCTGATATACGACTCGAAAAGACGACAATATCGACTGGCGTCCTCTGAAGTTTTTGACGCGATGCCATTATGCCCGAATCACAGGAAACATTCCCATTCTAATGGAAGCAGATAAACGACAGCAGAATGCGAGAAGTCGACTAAAGAAACTAAAAAAATCACTTAAGAAACGCAACAAGAGCGTGCTCGCGCGCATAGGTGTGGCATTACCAAGTGAAAACGTATCGATTATATTATCCACACGTATCTCCGGTTCATTTCTCTATCTCCCTCTCTCCATTTTTTTTATCTGAAACGAGTCAACATTTCAAAACAGTGTTTATATATGCTGTATACGCAAGATAAAAGGGACATGGTGTTCATATGATAAAGTTGATCACACCACTGCACTCTATGCAGGATAAACTGCACGCAAAGGCGGTTAAATTGACACCTGACGCAAAATTAGTATGATATATCGGATCACAGATATATATGTAGACCATATCTGACTACCTATACGGACATATGATTGCGCGATATCTTGTGCTGTTTAAAAAGCCAGGGTCAGAAGGTAGTGTTTTATCCACCGCAGCTGCACTAATCGGGTATTTTGAGGTTTTACCACTATATCAAAGAATTGCAGCGACGTAAACAAGAAAACTGATTTTAGACGTAATAAGTGGGCAATAAAATTTTCGTGAACAAGGTCAACGGGTGCTTCTACCGACTACCCCTCGTCAGATTTCTGTCATATTATGCAGAATAATAAGTCATACTTGATAACTTTCACTTCAGCTAATGCCGACGCCACTAAGATCATAATTATTGATACGAAAGAAAGAGGGGCATTAATATCAGATGGTATTAAACCAGCTGTTTTTCGTACTACGTTTGTGCAGGTTATCAGATTCACACTTATTTGCCTCAGATCTTTCCCTCCTCCCCCTCCCCGCCTCTCTATCTCTCTCCTTTTCACCCTCTCTATCTATCTATTGAACGATCAATCGATCGATTTCTCTCTCTCTCCCTCTCCCTCTCCCTCTTACTACTCTCTCTTTCTCTCTCTCTCTCTCTCTGTATGTATACTCTGATGTTGACCAATATCCAATAATACAAAGCAGAATAATCTAGCAGTAACAATTCGGATATGTGATTAAAACTTCATTTTTACTATCCAGGGTACACCTTTTTAAAACTGTATGAAATCCGTACCCTACATCTCCCTCATTTTTTCTTCGGATTCAGAGTTCAGAATATTTTTTTTTAACTTCTCCATCCAGTATAATTGTTCTTAATTCAACGTCATAACTGATATTTGAACTATATAACCCCTTAGTCAACGAGACTTGATAAGCAGCATAGAAATTAGAAATGTCGCTTGATCGAGGCAATTCATATAAGACTACAGCTGGCACTAATTGTAGAAGAATTTAAAATTAGAAGAATAACGAAACCAACAGGTTTAGTTGGTTAACCGAAAATGAATAATAGGAAATCGCATAATAGTATGCTTTACACGCCGGATCATTTTATCATTCAAATAGTCACGCTTCCTCTATCTTTCTCTCTAAATGTTTTCCCGAAACGATCATAGTTACACAGTTGGAAATGTTTTCAAAGTGTTTGGTCCACATCAGTCTCTAACTAATGACTGCTATTCCAAACGTTTCTTTGATACCTTTCTAATTTCAGATGAGGTTATAGAGAAACCAGATGACAAATAAAATCTAACTAAAAAGGGGTATATATGACCCTATATGGCAAAGGGTTATAAATGCAGTTTTTATTTTGCATGAAAATCGTTCTGCCTGTGGTGTTGTTTTATTGCATTATTGTCATCTAACTGCCACCATATTTTTTATAACTATGCTCCCATTGAGGCCATTTTACATCAGGTTTGGCAAGTGTTTATTGCAGATTTACAACGCGGCTATAACATTGTTGGTTAACTATATTCTAAGCAGCTGTACAGCTCCTCCTCTATAGATGACGAGCATTCAGTAATTCTGCGACTAAATGCGCGGTAAAGGTGTCTTACTGTTGCATGTAAAGTCGATCCGGCCAGGCATTATACTCAGGCACGGCTTAGATGTCCCATAAAATATATATAAGGTCAGCTATATAGAGAATATCTCATTCCTCATCGGAACAAACTTTGCAGCTTGACTGCATGGGCATCCAGGGAGGATGGTATGACTGACCGCGCGTACATATAAAAGAGAGCAATAATATCAGGACTATAGACATGCCGGAAAGATGGCATTCAGATGGTTCCCGCATACGTGATTTCATCCATACCGACCCACAACACATACAGTACATACACTTCAAACCACATGTAGAAAAAGGGGAATAGACCCGATTCCATGCATCAAATTACAAATGGTTCAATTTACACTGGGAAATTCATAAATAGGAGACGATTACTGTGGACGTATAGTCGGATATCAAACATGGAACACGTACGTCACGGAGATACTCTTTTGTGTTGTTGTTTCGAACGGCCTTATTGTACTTGTGCCTTGAGGTCGCGGCCTGAGTTTCGTTTTGTTAGAATATCTACTACTTCCTCCAACACATATCCTGTCTTGCATTTAAAAATAAGCTCCGTAGTCTGGTTTGAGTCGACGCAAAATAGATCCTAGGAAAACACAACCACTATCCATAAAAGAATAATGTGCACTCTTACGAGCTTTCGACTCAATCTATGCACAATATAGTCATACTCATGTGTAAAGGCGTTAATTGAAAAAAGTAACTTTAAATATTCGCACATTGTCTTTTCAGATCAATTTCTATCTATAAACGTGATTCGATGAACTAGAAGTTATTAATACATTATCGTAAATTCCACTCTTTGATTTTTGTGCGCGTAAAAAACTGAGGTTTCTATTTTACTGCCTTTGCACATGATCATGACTCTAGATTGTGTAGAAATCGCGTGAGAATACACGTTTCACTTTTAATAATTGTGGTTGTTTTATTTTGACCGATTTCACAGTGAAAACATGTCACTAAATATCTTAACCTAATTTGAATTAAATACAAATTAAAACGCGCTGATTACTCTGACATTCACAGCCGATATTTACACTTTACAAATGACACATAATCCGTGCGTCATTATTGCCCATAATAAAAAATGACGGAATTCATATACTGTATGTACAGTACAAGTAGGATACTTTGACGAATGGCTGTAAAAATCCTGAAGCTGAAGAAATACCAGCAGGAGATGCAAAACACACTAAAACTACGGTTGACGCCTCAGGATCAGGATGTCTGAAGAGATTCTGTTGGCTGTCGATGTCCCAGCCATTTTGTAACAGTTTCTGAACGATACAAAAATGCATAATTCACCTATTTCGCAGTTATTGATATAAACTTCATATATCACAATTAGCGTGAGTGTGTTGCGCTCAGTAACGTCTCCTATACTGATCATCTGGAAGACTCAATCGTTTTATTTCCTCCAGTAAATTTGCCATAATTCAAAACCATGAAAGAGGAGATCAACAATTCAGCCTATATACAAACCATCCAGTTCGTCTAATTTTTATATAGAAATGAACGCCCATTTAACGCAGTTTGCTGTTGTGTTGACGACACAACACACTTCATAGGAACTAGTGAATATCTCCAGAAAATAATATTTCTTTTTAAAAAAACATAATTTGTTAATCGGCAATGGCACTGAATATTTTAGGGGAAATCAATAGAATTCGTTGGAAAATAGCTCGACTCAACCAGAAGAACAAGTATTACAGTTTTCTTAAGAAATCTGTGAATAAAAAAAATACAACTATAGAGCAGGCAGTGACTTTGTGATAAATTAGCAAAGAAAATGAAAAGGGGTGCTCTTTGACGTAATTAAATTATTTTAGTCACACCGAGATTTCTATACGAACCCTACGCTAGGCATAAACACTATGCTTTTGAGAAAGCAGTTATTTCGTTCATTCATTGTTAGATAGCCACGTGATACAGATGCTGATTAAATTTTCGACTGCACAGATGTTTACTCAAAAATTCAAATTTTGAATTCCGAAATATACTGAAAACTACAGCTGTACCAATTTGCGACATCCAATTGAACCTGTTTCTAATATATAATTCTAACAACTTTTCCGCCTTGAACTTTCGACAGATAGATGTTGGCTCCGTTTTCTCAGAGCCTGCCGATATAGCACACTTCATTTTTCTCGATCGAATATGGGCATAATGGAGACAGATATTAGCTACAGTATATACATAAGTTTTCTCAGTCCAATTACTCCAAAGGGCAGTGAATTTAAACCAAGTACTAGTGATGTTATTTCAAGTACCAATCAATTTCATATCGTTGATTTGGTTGCTTGGTGCACAGAGAGAGAGTATACACTATGCAGGTATGGATATAGCCCACATTTTTATATTATTTTTATGTTTCCAGATCCCTATATGTATGTACAAACTAGCGGCACATAAAATCTAATTTAGTTAACAGCCTCGCATCATACCATGACGGCTATGGTACGATGTTCCGAAAATCCATGAATTATGTGGATATTTCGAAACCGGGTGAGTGCTATGACCGAGTTATACCATGCTGGCCGGCTGGTTTCAAAAGTATCTATCTATAGGTTATCGTGTTGGTTTCTATAGCAATGGTTGAGAATAGCGTTCAATATGCAGGTTGCTTAGTTTCATCACTTTTGATGTTTGAGGTGGCGGAGTTGGGTGCACTTATTGCTCAAAGTACAAAGAAGAGGAGGAGGATGGAAGAAACCAACCCCGATTGGAAACTATCTCTTATCTCATTTCATCGTCTACTTCAGCCATTACAATAGCACGAACAGCCCAGCACAAGGCGGTACATACTGTAGGATTTCTCATATCGATCGTATATTCCTAATGGGAGGCGTTTTGAATTTTTGATCCCAGTCTGATAAATGATGATATGCGACGAAGTCCCATATCAGCATGTACTTGGAAGATTGTTGCTGTGTAAACTACTGGACCGAAGTTTCTGAAATTTTCCACACACACACACACATTCATTTGAAATGAATGACCGATAAAAATATTCCGCAACTACTACTATCTTTTAGAATTTAGATAATGGTTTCCTCTTTCATTGAATATAAAATTGAATGAATATATTGATTATTATTATTAAACAAGCGCCGCTGCGCGCGCTCAAATTTTAAATTTACCAAAACAATTGTAAGAAAAATGTCAGCTGCAATGCAATACTATTGAAACTAAATCATTTCGCAATATAATTCTTCGAATAATATATATAAATTCCGCAACTGCTATCATTTAGACAATATTTTTCTCTTTCTTTACATATGATATGGTGTGAAAATGTTCAATGTTGTTCTTGCGAGTGCGCCGCAATTTGTAGTATCCTTTTATGCGTGCTTCAGTATAAATAGAGAATGTCAACTGGTGTGCATAGGTTGCTGTTTTTCCTTCTATAATGTGTATTTTTAGACAGATAGATACATGTAATGTCGTTTCATGAATTTCCGCCAAATAGAGCATGTTTTTAGCTTTTACATGCTACCAAAGAGTGCCATATATACGCCGCGCAAGCCCAGATTTTAAATTTTCTGGATGATATTAGTAAGAAATGCCACAGCAAATATGCCATATAAAATGTATACGGACAAATTTTAAATTTTTAAGAATATACGAATGATATAAAAAATCATTATTTATGGGACACATAGTACATCTACATTAATCTCTTTGGGCCTATAGTTTAACGATGATCTGTGTTTCTTCTTTCCAGACTTTGGTTTACAACTCGATTGTGTTGATCTATATACATAATATGGATGTTTCTGTCGGTCTGTGTCTGGACAAAAAGTGT
>JAUYWV010118703.1:0-20589 GCA_032274565.1 Nematoplana nigrocapitula
TACTGGAATTCCTTCATAACGCTTTCCTTACGTGTAACAGATTAGCAGTGTTCTGTCTACCTATATTGAAGTCTGTGTGTATAACTCACTCATTCCTTGCGTTTTATTTTGGTTTTATTTTTGGAGGAAAAACCTTTCCACACAAAAATTAATCAATTTGAGATAAATTGGTGAAACGTATTCGCCATATTAATGCCATTTATTTGACTGTCAACCCGTCAACCCAAACCAACTTTTGTAGTTTCTATTAACCTGCGATACTTTTGTCTATATTGGAGAATTTACTAAAGTAAAAGGTTAAAAAGAGCCCTCCACAAAATTCAGGCAAATATTGACGTAAATGGCATAAAATCTCTTAATTGAATGAAAGTTAGCAGTGATTCCAATAAATTTTACTTGAGTTTATACAGTTTAAAGCTTTAATTATTTTTCACAACATTTTCACATTCACTGACAAAAAAGCGTCCATTTCAGCCATCTCTAAGATACAGTAGAAACCGAAGAAGCTAACTTACGACATGAACAAACAGTATGTGGGTCCACTATACTACAGGTTACACAAGGTATTACCAGGATATCTTATGAACCATGCGGCGAAGCGGCCGAGTCACTAACATAAAATGAGTTTCTCTATTGGAAAATAGATAATAAATTAACCACAGTACAATTCAATAACGGCGGTTGCAGAATTTACCGGCGTCTAATCTGTGCATAACGGAAACTGGTCTTCAAATTGGCAATTCTATTTCAATAACAAACATGACGTTGGCTAAACAATTAAAATTGTGAGAACCTCAGTGATTGAAAAAAACTTAAAAGTAACGGAAAATAAAATAGTACATTTTACATACTGTAGTTACAAGAAAGTTATATTATTAAGTTTAAAACATATCATTTAAAAAAATATATTATACAATTTTTGTCTAACAACCAAAGTTTAAATTTAATATTTATCTGAAAATTAGGTTTAAGTTAATTTTATATTTAAGTTACTTAAAAAAATATTGAAACGTTTAGTGAAATACTTGAGTAAGATCTTATAAGTGTACCTGCGAGTTTGCATCACATCAGCTTTAGTAGGGCGGTCCCCATTTACGCACGTGCTCTGTGCAGAGAGAGCATTTTCCGTGATCGCCAAAATTCTCTTGTTGAATTTATTAGGCGATATCGTTTTCCAAAAGACGTATTTTATTAATATTTGTATTTTCCTGATATATTTCTCACATACTTCATAAGACATTTCGTTAATGACACGGAAAACTTGTATCACAATCAAAACGCCAGTGTGTAGATAGATAAATACAGTTTTGAACTGTCATATATTGAAAAACTCTGTCATACAGGACTCGATTTCGAAAACTCCTTCAATAGCCTACATCTATTTTTGGTTTTATTGTTTGTCACGTGGACGTCATTTTTTTTAGTTTTACCCTGGGTTTTTTTTTCAGAAAGTAATACTTCCCGTATTGAGCGACATTGTGGTCCTTTACTGCATGTTTCATGTTTTGTCGATTCTACTGAAAACTGATATTATAGGACTTCCACAGGGTCTAATACTGCATCCTCTGCGAAGAGAGGATCAAAGCTCTGTCCATATTACTTAGGCTCGGCTAATTAATTGAGGAAGCTTTTGCATTTCGACAAAATGAAGGACAGAAGAAAGGGAGAGAGACTTTGAAAGCTCAAGTCAAACCTGCAGTGTATCCTTGTTCGTCCTCGGAAAACATATCTGAACAGGTTCTCCGCAAAACAATGCACATTACATGTTGTAGGTTAAAATGAGGAAAGTAATCTCTCAGTAAAGAGGATTTTAGATTTCCCAAAGTCAGATTTTGGATTAGGATCCTGAAGTTAGGGAAACAATTTTTTCTGTCGAAATGACACTGTTCTTGGCTATCCAGAGAGAATCGTATTTCTAATAAAGTTAAATTTATTTCAATTTCAGTTTTTAACTTAAATAAAAATATTTCATTAAATTTCCTTAGAAACTAACTAATACACACGAGTAAAACTTAATTTTATGGAAAGCATATTATATAACACAATATTGGTGTTTCGAAAGAATTGCTTTTATAATTCTAAGAAGAAAATGAGAACCAAGCCAAATTTATTCATGTGACATTAAATTATCCGTCCGGTTACGGATAAAATATCTATAACTATATTGTGGTGATCTATCACGATGTCCTTCTGTACGCGTATAACTCAAGAATGGAACATGGCAGAGTGTTGCAAAGGGTCTCAAATGAACCGGCGTTTTTCTGGTTGTACAATAGGCCGATTAAAAGTGCATAATTAAAAAAAGTGAAAAACAGATAAAGGCAGGCGTTTTTTAAAAAAACTTTATACGGTTTTATTTTACTACTAATAAATGTGAGAGTAGTATATCTCGGAATTTATTAATAAAATTGGTTACATTTCACGAAGTCACTTCTACAGTGGGTACATCCGCTAGTAGAGTATATTATTATCGATGGAATTATTACATTTAAAAAACAAAGAAAACCAAAGTTAATTAATTAAAACCAATAATACCGAACACTACAGTTAAGGCAGTTAGTTAAAAACATTTTGGGAAAATGCGTCGTTATTATTCAGGGAATAGTTTAATAAGTTTTCCCTATACTCACTAATGCATCTTTGATAGAGAGAGCAGTGAATTTGCATCTTTAAATCTGCGATACTTGTACGGGAAGCGCAGCTCAATATCAAATCAAGTACGTGGTTTGGGACAATTTGGAACTGTTGATTAAGTAGACTCTATTGATTAAGTCTGAGAATACCCAATGAAACATTAGTAGTAAGGGTTTGCCAGCCTCTACATCACCAATAAATAGAAATGACGTCATTGTTCTAAAAATAAACTTTATTTGCGGGAATTACCTCGGGGAACCCTCTCCGCCCCCTAAACATTTCTGACTTGTAACGGCTCATTTTTTTCTAATGATTTTAACTGTAATTATAATCGTGTTGTTTATTATTAATTTAGATATTATACAGTATGTTGAAATCATCTTGTTCTACTTTTTCTAAGAATTATTGCGTATATTCTAGTCATTCGGTGAAGTTATTCAGTAGATTGATGATTTTCAATCATTATTTTCATTGCGACTTACAAATTAGTTTAAAAATTACGCTAATGTTCTTCCGTTTTAAAAAGATTATTGTGTTAGGTTTATATATACGCTCCGAACTTCAATCTTTTTAATTTTATTTCCATTTTTGTAGAAAAAAGATTACGTACTGTTGTTAAAGCAAATCCATATCGTATGTTGTCATGGTTATTTATTTTTTGCCACTTTTCAGATAAAACTAAAGACAATGTAATTTCAACGAATAAACCAGGTGAGGCCAACACTGCTTTTCAATTTAATTTTCCTAGCTTTAGATTTAATTCTATTCAGACTTTACTCGTCCACTGACAACACAGCGGATGTTCGTCTGCTTTATGTCGATACGACTGAGGACAACTCCCATGATTATTTTTTAATTTCCTGATTAGCAACAATGGAGAAGAGCTCTCTAGCCCACAATAGAAATGAAAAATCAAGAAGTCAAAAGTTTTCTTAACGCGCATGATTTGACGCCTATATATAAAGGTGTCATTGTGTATAGTATATGATGAACATATGAATACAATAATTCATATTAAGGCCTTGAGTTTTTGTTTTTTGACTATGAAGCATCCTTCGCAAAATATTTGCCCTAACCTCATAAGTGTGTCTGTATGTTTCGCTAAGCCCTAAATAATGACTATATACAAGATTTATAATTATTTTTAGAAAATCATGGAATCAGATAAATTATATGCATGCGAAAGATTACAAAAAAATACTTCTAGTACTTCATATTTTGTGGTAGAGAAACATTTGTTGTTTTGGGGGTATCTAATAAATTAGTTTCCTTTTTAAGGTGCTTCATAAAAACCAAAGATTCATAATACAGTATAATTTGCAACTAGACGAAGCAATTTTGGCATTGTTTGACGACTAATTACGTAGGTTTTCGTACGCGACTATTTTCAGTCGAATTTCCGCACATCATAAAGGAGAAAAACCTAAAACATTTCTGAAAGCATATATATTTTGCAGTTTTACCTGTTTTTTGCTCCTGTTTTTTGCTCCTGTTTTATGTGGTTGGCCGTTTTCGTGAATGCAATTTATGACGATTCACACTCACTCTCAATCATAACGAAAGCCCCATGGTCATTATTAACTGCATACTGTAGATTAGTATTACAGTTAACAAGGGCAGGGAGGAATGAGAAACTTTGGTTCCTGTTTCACTTCACTGACTGAAAGATCTGATAGGTTTACATTATTCTGATTTCTGAAGCATGTCACTGGTCTTGATTGTCGTGCAAATTGTATTCCCAATCTACCATTTCATTTCCAGCAAACCATTTCCACTTTTCTTTACTATTGTACATGGAGTTGTTGAAGTCTTTACATGAATAGACCATATCGCGTCGCTTATAAGCAGAAACCATGAAGACAAATCAAATGACAAATATTCATTGAACGATATGCTTCATAAGGAGTCTAGGCTTAATTGATTTGTGTTTAACGTTATAAAGGCACAATTCGTTTTTCGAGTAACTCAAAAACAAGAAAAGCAGCAAAACACATTCCTAACCCGAGTGATTTATGTCACACTCGGGCTTCGGTCTAGTAAGTCAGTAAATCACTCGTGGTGATAAATCTGTGCTGTAGTGCACTGTAGTGTACTTTACCGGAATTTAATCTACTAATGAATGTGCAATCAATTTTAATGTGGAAATCAATCTTTTAACACCCACTGCACTATTTGGACTTAGGTAGTTTGCGCTTGATGCATAAATAAACGCTAAATTCTTTGCATTTTCTACTTGTCGCACCAAAAGCAGCTGTTGAATGCAAAGAGGTCATCGAGAGTAATGGACAACCGATATCGGGGATCATAACTTCGCCCAACTTTCCCTTCGGCTATGGGAAGAACGAAATGTGCTCTTGGCAACTACGCGGAGCTTCCGGGCAGCGGATACGGTTACGATTTCTTGATCTGACGCTTTCCAGCGAAGATGACAGCAAACTATTCGACAAGTACAAGAAAGTGTAAGTCATTTCATTTATTAACGTTGAGACAGTGACTGTTTTTAAGTACCAGATGATAACGTTTATCGGTTATCATCTGGTATTTATTTCATTTATTGTTAGATAGATATGCTGCAAAACAAACAAACAGTTCGCACGTTTTAATGTTAAAAAATTGAATATATACATTCAAGCAAAAATTACTGCTCAGTCGAAAACCTCAAGAGAAAAGACGCCCAAAGCTTACCAAGTCAAAGCCAATGATCATCAGTTGTGGTGGGTCCGCAAAAGTCGCTTGATGTTACGCCCAGGTCTTCAGGATACATTGGCTCCCTTCTTCTGCCTTCTTCTACCTTTACTATTACACGCCATCTTACAACGTCAACTCTTTTCAGAAGGAAGCTCTTCTACAAAGCCACCACATCCTGCAACAAATGGCAATAGATCACAACTCCACCCTTTCATACGCTAACGCATCATACCGTCACACCTTCGCTACTACGTTTTTCACTCCTCATCTGCCAGACCAAGATCCGACTGCTATTTAGACGCACCACCAAATGCTCAGGCAGGTTCTGTTTCTTTTTTCGTCATGCGAATATGTGGCGCTTTCATTTCGGCGTACAACAACAGTCCATTAGGACAAACGAAACTGTTCGTTTCATAGCGTCTTTTCCCGTGGCTCCTGTCCTCTGCAGTCGATGCTGGTGTCTAATGTGTCACGCTGCATAACTACTATGCAGTACAGTAGTGCGATATGTGAATGACACATATCTGCTGTAGAGGTGATTTGGCTGTTACCCTATTCCTGCTTCTTATCTACATATATCTTTTTCTCCCTCTCACACACTCTCTTTCACTCTCACTCTATGTCTCTCTTTACGTCTCTCACTCTATTTTTATGTGTTTGTCTCTCCCTCACAAACATATCACTATCGCACTCTTTTTCTTTGTCTGTCTGTCTCTCTCACACACCCACGCACACACATACACTCATTCTCTCTCACTCTCTGTATGTATGCCTATCTGGCTCTCACTTTCTTTCCCCCTGTCGGTATGTCTTTCTACCACTCTCAATCTCTGTCTCTCACTTTCTTTCTCCCTGTCGGTTTGTCTTTCTATCACTCTCAATCTCTGTATCTCACTTTCTTTCTCCCTGTCGGTATGTCTTTCTATCACTCTCAATATCTGTCTATCTCACACACACTCACGCTCTATCACTCTCCTCACTCTCTATCTCTCTTGTCTCCCTCTGTCTGTATGTCTGTCTGTCTCTCTTTCTTTCTAGTTCTTTCTTTCTCTCTCTCTCTCTATATATATATATCTTACACCACATACACATACACACATACCGTACACCTCTCCTCAGTCTTCTCCTTGTATTCAGCACCGCACGTACAATCACCTTCTGCTGGGTCATCCTTTCAATTTGCTCGCCTGTGTTCTAGACGTTCCGCTTCCTACCCAACGGCAACACTACGGGATCCTCTCTGATCTTCACGTCAGTCAAGTGTCTCAACATACACTGCATGCGTACATTTGACACCTTCTATTCTTCACTCAACCACGGAAGAAAGCGGGAACTTCAGTGGAACATACTGTATAATAGCAGCCTTGCTAGACTTCAGCATCTTTCTTATATTTTCTCGTATACTGTACAGTAAGGACCCACGCAAACCACCTTACAATGCCCACCTTACATTTTCTTGTTAGTTTACACCTGTCAATCTTGTAAAGCCCACCCACCTTCCGGGTTTTAAATGGGTTTTCCACAAGATCCTTCCTCGCCGTAATAGACTCAATCCCGGCCATTAACGAGACTCACAACTTTTTCCGATTGTATTTTTAAAATTACTAGCCATCGTCGTTCGTAATCTCTTGAAACCGTATACATCTTGGTCTCGTTTTCCCCATCTTGCAACGTCTTCTCCCTTACACCGAACTTAGCGACAACTTTCACAGATGCTACCATGCTCAAAGGTCTCATGACTGATGCAAATAAAAATAAATAAGCAAGATTCTCTGAAATAAATAATATCTGGCAGCCCTGGTTATCATCTTGGGGACGTACAGCTCACTTCCAACGAGAATCTCTCGGCTGTCACCGCGCTATATGATTATCGACAGTAAAAGGTAGCTATTGATAAATGAATGACATGAGTCAGTGTATAATTTTAGTTTCACGAATCAACCAATTTGATGTGGGTACTAATACATTTATTTAGCCTTCATTAGAACACAACTGAGGATGCTTGGACTGTCGTGGATGTCGTGATATCTAACAAGTGTGTCTATTGATAGACAATTCCTTTCAAGTGAGTGCGTGTGTCGTCACTCGTTGAGCAAAGCACTTCCGAATAGACTCAATAGGACAAGCGCACTTTGCTGTCTTTCGGGATAATTATTTTTTCCTGTGTCATACAATTACCACTTGCTGTATACTGCAATAAATGTATAACTGCTGTCCACAATGTCGAATCAAAGACTCTGACGGTTCATTATACAGCATTTATGCTTTTGCAGTCACCAGGCAGACGCCTTCTCGTGACGAAGGTGTCCTGGTGCGGCAGACAAAGTGTTGAAGTGCCTGGAATCCCCAGCGGTCAATCTCTTCTCCTCTCTCTCTCTCTTTCTTTTTTCCTGCAGATTAGGACTTTTACGTGACCCTTCGATTGGGAATTACAACTACAACAAGCTTTTGGAAGCCGCGACCAGAAAAATTAACGCGAATCTTTTTTAAGATATCTCAAATATACACCAAATGTTTCAGAAAAATCAAATTTCAAACATACAGTAGTAAAAAGATGAATAAACATCGTGGCATGTGAAATTGAAAAGAAAATGATGATAGTTATATACGGAAGAGTTAATAGAATGCGACCACTACTACTGCATATATAGTAAATGCTGTCCTTTGACATCCTGCGACCATCAGCACTTTTTCATTGTTGTAATTCCCAAACAGTGGTCAGAAAAAGGCAGATACAAAAAAAGAGAAACGACAAGAGGTCCCAGAAAATGCAATAATTTCTCTGCCAAGTACCCTCATCACGAAAAGGAGGCTGCATTTGGACTCACTAATTCCTTCGCCGAAACAGTCGTGGACCAACAACTGCCCCTCTCTTCACATCCTCTCACCACGCTTCCCTCAGAGAGCCAACAACTACCCCTCTCTTCACATCCTCTCACCACACTTCCCTCAAAGAGCCAACAACTTCCCCTCTCTTCACATCCTCTCACCACACTTCCCTCAGAGAGCCAACAACTGTCCTTCTCTTCACATCCTCTCACTACATTTCCCTCAGAGAGCCAACAACTGTCCCTCTCTTCACATCCTCTCGCTACACTTCCCTCAGAGAGCCAACAACTGTCCTTCTCTTCACATCCTCTCACTACACTTCCCTCAGGGAGCCAACAACTGTCCCTCTCTCCACATCCTCTAACTACACTTCCCTCAGAGAGCCATCAACTGTCCATCTCTTCACATCCTCTCTCTACATTTCCCTCAGAGAGCCAACAACTGCCCCTCTCTTCACATCCTCTCAATACACTTCCCTCAGGGAGCCAACAACTGTCACTCTCTTCACATCCTCTCACTACACTTCCCTCAGATCTTCTCTTACAACAATTTTTCTAGAAATCATCCAGGCTCTTCTCAGTCTTCCTCAACTCTCTATCTCTCTCTCTCTCTTCAATAATTCTTCCGGTCCCTTTTTCCTCTTCATGTCGATCGCCAAAGAAGTGTAAATTTCTCGTTTCTGCGATATGAAGGAAATAAACTAAACCGCTGCCTGGGAATACTGTATTTCGCCAATCCTTTTATCTCTACTATAGTTGTAAAGATCACGGCGTCACTCGCGCCATCTCTCCACTACTTTCTTTCTCTGCAACTTCATTTGTTGTTCATATGTTTTTCGCAAATAGGTCCTTTCAGATTTCTCTTAGTTACTTTACCTCTTCTGCACATGACTTTTTAGTATTCATTTTTTACACAATTTCCTCGACTGAGCAAACATCGAACGGTCCATATATATGGAGCATTTCATGAACATCTCACGTGCAAATCTGTTGGTAACCTTGACTGATTCCGCACAGTGTGCACATGGCGTGACAACTTCAATGACAACTTCGGTGACCACTTCTGGCAAGGAAGCGACTCACATCAAGGACTGTTCCTATTCAATTAATAGACCGTTGACTCCCAATGGCGCTTCTTACTTGCTATCTTGTGTGCAGGGCATTGAGCGGCAGGACTCCTTTTATTTATTTCCATGTTCAAAACCGGGCATATAGACGGAATGTGTTGATTTGGCATTGCCCTGTGGGGCCGCTTGGGAATGCTGTAATGATATTAAAGACCTAAAACAGTCAGACTCTCAAGTTATCATCTGACGACTCGGTTTTTTATCTACAGCAGACACTCAGTTGTATTTTTTAATTATCCTAAGCAAAGCCGGTTATACTAAATGATTCAATCTTCCATATTGGTCTGATTATTTCGTCATATTTTCGAATTACTTAATGCGTTAACTTATAAATAGCTATTTTTCAAACTGTACTTTAGCCTTCGCAAAGAAAGAATTTTATTTTCCAACCCTAAGTTAATTAACTCATATACTCACTCAAAGCTCACTTTCTCGAAATTTCCCGGTCAGTCAAAAACGAAAGAGAAAAAAAGCAGCAGAAGGAGAAAGGGGGCAAAGGAAGAAAAAACGGGGGTGTCTGTCCAGCGTTGAAACTTCTATATTTCCTGTGTACGAAGATGACCCATGACCTGGCCAAGCTGTTCTTCTGTGTGTTGGGGGGGGGGGGGGTTAAGGAGGCTGGTGCAGATGGAGACAGAATGAGAGGCCCTTCCTTCTGTTGCCCGAGCACATAAGATGAGGACCTTTGTGTGATGGTTGATCGTGTCAAGTTTATCTGCAACCATCCAGGTCGAATGATAATCCGTTTAGCCAGATCGGATCTGACGTCTGTCACACTCCCCAAGGATGATAATCGATTGTGACACCGAGACAAATGGGGTCTGACTGCTCACTGCCAGCTCCCCCTCCCCTCCCCTCCGGACGAAGGGAAGAATGCTATACAGTATATATATATAATATATATGGTGATTATGAAAGTAAACGATGCGATTAGGATGTAAAATGAAGTTTTTCCAACGTTCTCCATTATTTCGTATCTAAAACAATTTTGATTATTTTGCTCACTGATTTCTGATAGTCAAATCAACGTAAAAGTTTTTTGCCACATAAAATTTATCGATATTTTTCTTAAATTTTATTATTTATAATTAAACGCTACTAAAGTCAATTTACTACTGTACTTTATTTGTCGTCATGTATTGCAAAGTAATACTTTAATTTTAAGAATGTCTAATTTCGCAGTGAATAAAAAATATATTTTTTAATTATTCACGTTAAATCTACGAACTTAGGGTAATTTTGTTCTTTGCTATTATGTATAAATAGATAGTTGCACTTACTCTATCTCTTTAAAATAATATATTTTGTACTGCTTAAAAATAACTTGTTGTTTTCCATAGCTTTTTACATCGCATTACATCTTACACTGTTGAATCTATTTTTTTTTCAAAATAACACCACAAGTATTTTGTATTATTTTAATTATATGTGTTACATTGTTCGTGTGTTTTGATGACTAATTTGTTGTGCCTAATGTTTTCAAAGTGATCTGTCCAAAATTCATTAACACTAATTAAATTAAATTGATTTGACAAAACACTCCCATTCAAGTGATTGATGTCTGTCAGATGATGGAACGATTTCCGACATTGCTGCATTGCAAAATCTCAATAAGTAAACAAAGTCCGCAAACGGTTCTATCTTATCGGAAGATTATGCAATACTTGTTGCAGCAAAATGTTTGACTCACTCGAAGTGTCGTTGGAGTTTCTCACGCAAAATCTATTAACTTCATAAAACAGAAAAAGAATTTCAATATTTTCTCGTATTCTTCTGATTCTACTAAGATTTGCCCGTCTTCCTTCTTCTAGAGTACTGTATATGATTTTTTGTTTTATTTATTAGTTGGAGACTTTCAAAAAATGTTTAATAATATCATGTACATCTACGAAAAACATACTGTGCGTGTACACAAATAATAAATTATTTTTTTGCAGATTTAGTGACATTTTATAAGATGCGATTTACAGTATGTACTGTACTGTACATTTGTCTTACCAAACGTCACCTTGGTCAGGGGATTAATGAAAATTTCATCTTGTTGATCAGTGGTCTGAACTCACCTGGATGGCTGGTCATCATAGCAAGCCATTGTGAAGGACAGGTTCACCATCCTTGACAGCGCTCCGGCTGTGTTGGAGGCGGTTTAATGAAGAACGAAAGACCGTCTATACTGTGATAACACGGAGCGCTTCGCAAAATTAATTGTCTGTCTTTCTGTGTGTTTGTCTATTAAGCCCAGTTTTAGCTATCTCCTCCCAGACCATTAATCGGTAAGAGCTGCAATTTTTGGTACTCACATTTTGAATGGCGGGGCAGTTCATGCACTATGTGATTTTTATTTTCATTCATATGAGTGCCACAGGTTCCGTTTCAAAGGTCGATTTTAGCCCCTTTTGAGACTAACAAATAAATCTTTGAACTTACCAGTAATATTTCATTTTCCTGTAATAATCGATTCATTGTAACACAATATACGCCAAATCTTCCAATTTCTATTACTGATTCGAACAAAATTTGCCATATTTGTAAATAATCTAATCATAAAACAGACTGCAGAATTCCAGAACAATCGATCATTGGAAAAGACAAAGAATCAGTTATTTTCAACTTATGTTTTAAAACTATTGATCGATTTGTTAACTAATGTTTATATAAGCAGATTTCGAAATTGAATTTTATTGAAATCACAACGTTGACGTAATGATTGTAATTCTCTACAAAATGCCAAGAAAAACTAAACTAATGGCTCCTAGTCACAAGCTGCCAAGAGATGGAGAGAGCATCGAAACGAAGGAACAACTCAATAACGGAATGCTTGCCTTAAAAGCCACTGTGTGATAACATCACGCGAACGCGACTGCAAAATCCCTCACCCAGCGCACTGTTTCTTCAACAATGAGACGCTTCGCGAATGTCTTAAGCCAAAGAAATACCCGCGCAATACGCTGCCCGTCACCAGACAAACGCTATGGGAGTCATAGTTTCCGTTTCGGTGGTCTCTTCAGACAATTTTTATAAGTTTGGCAAATCTTTACGTTATTTTATACCTGTTATTGATCTGCGATCTGTAATGCTTCCAGGAAACTAATGACAGTATCAGATTTAAAAATTTATTGCAAGTGATATTTCGTTGGTTAAATTCCGAGATAGCGGACGCGTTTAATATTCTTGTTTTGTTTTCATTAGTACTGCTGTTTTGTTTTCCTCTTTAAACTTTTGTTTGTACTTCCCTGATTCGTTTCCCTACAGCTGTCAAGGCGGTGACCAAGTTGAGGTGTACACTTATCGGATCGGGAACAATAATCGCCCCACACGTAGTGACGTCAGAAAGTTTTGCGGCAATGATCCCGCCCACGCACTCATGTCCGCCGACGTTCCCCGGATGGACATCCTCTTCAACTCCGGCCAGGGCAGCAACGGACAGCCCGGGGGAGTACAAATAGAGTACTCTTTTGTGACTGGTGAGTTGTTTCTGCCTGCAAATTGTTGGTAATCTATTTCGAGCAATAAATGATTTACCTGAGTAGATCATTAACGTTTAAATCTAAATGTACTGATCAGACTTACCTATACAGTAAATTTTGATAGACAGCTCTTCTAAAATATAAAATTTGAGATCATTGTGAGCTCCGGACACAGAAGAGATTTCATTATGGAAAGGAGTCGTGACTCGTGAGTGTAGTAATGCAGCAAAACGAAATAAATGTTTTGCTATATGTTTTGAGCTTGCTATGAACGAAATATATTGCATATTTGTTTACTGGTTTCTTTTACCTTGACACTGCTGTGATATGAAACTTTCTGCACGCATTTCTTCAGGGCATAATGTGTACGTATGTTTCTGGGTTCCACTCTACTGCTTTGAGCGACGAAAGTTTCTAGTGGAAATATTCTTTTAAATGAATACCGATACACACATTTTGTTAAAAATTAAAACAGTTGAAGATACGTTTAAACGCGACGTTTATGTCAGGTGATCGGCATCGTCAAACAGATTACATGGATACCTGAATACAAGACTGATGTAAATTTTGAAAAACTCAATACAAATCATTCCCAGCTATTGACCAACGAAAACTAACCAAATAAAATCAAAGGCAACGAATAACACTGTTTATCTGAAGAGCACCACTGGATGGGGTTGTTTTATTAATAGTTTAGGAGTTTCTAAGTAGCTGCTGAACACGTTGAACTCATTCAAACAATATGTACGAGTCGAGAACATCCAAGATGAGCCGCAATGAGATGACTGTTCTGTTGGAGCATTTTCCTTACCCCCCCCCCCCCGGCCCGATGAAAGGAGGTGTACTTTAGCTTATAACATCCATTTTTCGCTGTAAACAGGAAAGCATAGCTCTTATTTTTAGTTTTTAAAAAAAGCAGTTTGACAACTATTTCACGATATGCCTGACCACAACAGAACGCTGATCAGAAACGACACTGTCCACCAGAACGCTCCATTTTCAATCATTTTCCGCCCTCTTCTTTTAGCTATACCAATACCTACACGTCTCAGTTTTTACAAATCCAATTTTCCTTCCCTGGGAACGGGATATCTGTGCAGTTCCCGGGGATTTGTTCATCACATTTAGCGCCCCATTCTGTCTATAGAAAAATAATTGCCCTGCGGTGCTGTGAGGCACTACGAAAGCCCGCATGCTTCAGGTTTCCATAAACACTTTAGAAAAACACTGCTCTGTTAGCTTCTCAATTTGTAGAGTACATTTTTTGCGTACAATAGCGTTATCAACAAAGTATTTTAAATACATACGTACTGTATATAACTAAGTTACGCTCATATTGTTTTCATTTCAGACTACTTTGTGTCCGCGTTGTATGGAAGACATCGATCGCCAGGTATTGTAATTGCTGTCTGTTGTCTTTACTCGGATATCTGCCATCTGAATATTTTCAACTTCCGCATGGAGACTTACAGTGCGGTTTATAAATAAATGAGAAGACTAATCCAGAACACTTTTTTATTTAGATAGACATGGACCGCGCATATGGGGGGGGGGACAGAGGGGGCGGTCGCTCCCCCCCCCTACTTTTTAAAAAAAATTCTGGCGCCCCCTTAAAAAGGCGCCCCTCTCGAGAATGAATTTACACTGTATAAGATGAGACATTTTAGGAGAGGTGTCAGGGGCGGATCCAGGGGAGGGGGGGCGCTGGGCCCAGGGCTCAGTGTGCACTTTCAATTTAATTTCATGGCACCCTCTTATTTTAAAGTTACACCACTAATAAATGGCGCCCCTGGGATGGGCCCCCCTTGCATAAAATCCTGGATCCGCCCCTGGGCGCTCTTCTTGAGAATGGTTTGCATTACTGTTATGTATTTTTTGCGTCCACAACCTTGTCATGAGTAGTCAATAACCAATTATCATAAAGTAGCCAATCAGATTGTTTGAAATTGATTTTCCTTATTGACATTTATTTTCTATTCCAGAGACCTAGTTGACGATAAAAAATAAAACACCTACATAAATGAATAATAATGTAAACTGTTTCGAATATTTCTTTTTAGTCCATCGCTTTTTACACTTGGCATATGATGGACCGATGTTTGTTTTGTTAAAAAATGCTATGACGGAGCTAGTAATATGATGGGACGCATATCTGGTACAGCAAAACAGCTTCAAGATATTCAACGAAAAGCACATGCCATACACTGTCAGGCTCATTCACTCAGTTTTAGTGTGAAGGATACAACAAGAAGCCTCAAAATCTTGGCGTATACAATGAACACAACGAAGGAAATCGTTACGCAGGTCAAGTATTTACCGGAACGTAAACAAATACTGAATGATTCAAAAGCCAATGTTGCTGAGGACCACATAGGACGTATTCTCCCTTTTAGTGCTACACGGTGGACTGTAAGAGCAGCAACCTTTCAGCAGTTCTTGATAACTATTCAGCATTACAAGATACTTGGGATGCTTGTCTTGAGGACCCATGTCTCCAAAGAGAAATCCGTAGTCGTATCATTGGTTGCCAAGCGCAAACGAGTCGATTTGTATTTTACTTTGGCGTGCTACTAAACACTACAGAATCACAAGATTTCGGCCTCAGATGGTGAAAAAAGTGCTGAGTTTACAGTGCAAACATTGGCCAGTATTCGCAATGATGAGTGTTTTGACGCATTTTACCAAAGTGTTGAACTTGAACGCTTAAATCTTGATTCTATTGCTTCACCAACACTACCAAGAAAGAGGACATCGCCAGCACTACAGATTGACAAAACTGCAGCAGGAACATTTTTTATTCACCCAAATAATCACTACCGACAAAAGTATTTTGAGGCTCTTGACGCAATTGTCAATATCATTGCTAACCGCTTCAATCAATCCAGTTACCAGGCTTACAAAAAACTGGATGCCATTCTGCTGAAGTCTTTGAAATATGACGGCGTAGATGAGTAAATTGAATACCTGACTTTACATTATTCAGATGACGTAGACATTCTGTGTCCTACCACACAGCTAGCCATACTTTGAATTATTGTTGGCCAGTCTGATGAGTCAACAAGTTGCGTTCCCGACATTGTCTCACTTATCCAAAGATTATCGGCAACAACAGCAAACGATCAACTCTATCATCATCCTAATGAAGCTCATCTTTGACAATCCTGCGACATCGGCCTCTAGTGAACGGACATTTCCATGGCGCGGCGTTTGAAAACGTGGCTGAGAAACCGAGCTTCTCAACAGAGATGCAATAATCTGGCCATTCTACACTTCCATAAGAACAGAACTGACAATCTAAACATTTCGAAAATAGCTAGCCAGTTTGTTTGCAAAAAGCAATCGATAAAAATGTGTTTCGGAAACTTTGATTAATTATATTGTACATACACAATACTGCTACAACGTTCATAACTTTTGAGTACACTAAACAGTTCAGTCTATAATCTCATGCTTGAAATTATCCCAATTATGAATCTTTTATGCTTTTCCAATTTAGCAGTTATTTAGCATACATTAAATTACATCATTTTTGTGTACATGCACTGAATCACTCTTATGTTTCAACCTGCAAATTAAATTGTTATGTGATTTTAAAAATCCATTTATATTTCTATTATTTAATAATTAAAGATTTTTAACATTTCGCACAGTCGCAACTCTTTTTAATTTAACGTCAACCAAAAATATGGCGCCCATTTGTATATCGCCCCTCAAACTCTCTTTTACAACGGTGCGCGGTGCCTGATAGAGACTTTTAAAGTATAAGCATTTTTAAGCATAAAGTTAGATGTAAGGCATTCAACTAAATTTGTTTTAATCGTCGAGCATTCGAATTCACTTGAGCAAGCACGACAAACATTTAGATATAGTGCATTTAAATATTGTAGGTATCTAGCGCATTTACTAAAATATTAAAACTTGCACGGTCGAATTCAGAAGTAAAGAGCAACCAAAATCATGGATCTAAATTTATTTGCAATCAAATTCCATATAAAGCGATCAATTTTATCAATGAGTACACTCTAGCATTCAACATCAATCTTATGGATTCAGATAAAAATGAAATGATTATTCAAATAACACGTCTAATTTAAAAAAATTGTAAACAATACTTTAGAATATTCTACATCTCAAAGACATCTCTGCATGTACCTCCTACCGAATGCCCATGCATGCCAGTTGTGGCATTTGTCTTCAGTTATGACATGCAAGCCATCGATAACCAATCGAATTTGATTATTATATTCCAATTAGATTGTCACTCGCTGAACTTAGTTCTATTTGGATTCACTAAATCGAATCTGATTTCCGTTAATTGTTTTTTTATAATTTGAGTGCATATTGTTATCTTCTGCTGAATTTGTTCGATTATTTATGAATTTATCTGACTGTTCTCAAATAAGGTGATCTATAAATTGAAAAATTAAAACTCTACCTTCAATTTGCTTGCACAAACGTCAAATTTAAATTAAAAAAACTATACGGCTTAACGTGGATTAAAACTATGTATAAGTAAAATTAATTTATTGATTAATTATAAAATTGAATTATTTGCAATATACATCGTGCCATAATACAGAATATTTGTGAAAGTTTGAACATTGTTTACAATTTCCTTATTCAAGACTATCGGGAAAATGTCTTTCTCGAAGATCGATTACTATGCTGTGCAATCATCTGGAGACTTTTTATTTTATCCTAACATTATATGAGAACACCTAGTTCGCAGCCACATGAAAATGTGAATAAATGAGAGTCTATATACATCCAGTTGTTTGGTATGGCGGTGGGTTTGGTATTAGTTCTGTTGCAGATATTGTTCGACTATAAATAGGAAAAAAAATTCTGATGTGATTAACGACGAAAATAAATAATCTTTTGACTGACTCTGTTTGCCAAAGTATCGCAGATAAAAATAAATGTTTTTTTGGCAACCGTAATAATCTTATCTTAAACCAAATAGCACCGTTATTCCACTGGCAACACATTTGTTTTGGAAAATATCTCCTAATATAGAAAATAAACAAATTTTGAAATGAGAAATATTCACAGATAGTAGGTCTATTATCAAAACTATATTATCAGCTTTTGGCAAAGAAACGTTTGTGAAATAAATACAGATATGGCTGAAACCAAACCAATAAAGTTGTATGCACTTGTGGAAAAACACGAAAAATGTTTATTATCATGCTTTGTGAGAAATGTTTAGATAAAGAAACTTAATGTTTGTTATCGATAACAGCAGGTGATTGACAAATGAGTTTATAAGGCTTAGCAAAGCGGTGTGTATTTTTGTCATGTTGAGAGCCAGAAGAATAAATTTATTTAAAAGTATCTAAACTAATGTGCTTTTTAATATACTGTATTTTTTAAGGTTATAATGATTTATATATTCCGTTTCCATAACCGGATGAATTTGACTATGTAGATAAACAAACTGTTTAAAAATGAGAGTTCAAAGTTAATATCCGTCGGATTTATTTAAAATAAATAGGCCCTTCTCAATATAACAATATAATTTTCATTTTTGTATTTTTAAAGTTGATTGGAAGAAATTTAAGATTATCTATAGCCCAGAATAAAGCACAAATGTATCTTCTAAGAAAACAAGCTGTAGGTAGATAAATTTATGATATTTTTCTATACAGGAGATGCGTCCTCGCATATTTATAAGAGGATTTGTCTCTAAGTGTGTCTGCTGGTCTGTTTCTATACATGTATGTCACTCTTATGTTCAAAGTCGATTTCTTTTTACGTTTGAGATTAAATTTCAGTTGTTTCAGAATAACACAACGTCATGGATAAAGAAAGCTTCTGCGTGCTAAGCAGTAGAATGCAGGGTTCGATACCTTCCCGGAGTTAATTCTCTATTTTGGTTTGGAGACCAATATTTTGATTTTTATCTTACAATCGATAATATAAATCTTAAAATTGATGCTGAAGTATTTTTTTAAATTTATTAGGTGTTTACATTGTTAATCTTTTAATTCTGACAAATTTTCCATTTTTATGATGCATAACATTGATAACCTATATAGTAGTACAATATGTAGCAATGCCGAAATGTTCGATTTTCGGCCCGATTCCTAAACTTGATATGAACAATTGAAGCATCCTCGCATCTCTATAAGAGGGTCTGTTGTTTTTCAGCAAGAAATTGATAGACAAATTGTTAGAAAGATAATTATTAAGAAAGATGGATTGAAAATAAAAAGACGAGAATAGCATCAAAGCTCAGAAAAGGAGAGGAAAATCTATTCTACACTTTGTTGGGTTATATTGATTTGCCAGACCATTCTACTCTTCTCTTTCTATCTAAGCTTATATTTTTACTTTGATCATTTTTTGTCAATATGAATTACATCACGAAGATATAGCCTAGAAGTGAATGAAAAAGAAGAATCGATTGTATGCAAAGAAGTTGGGAAGTTTAGATGTAGTATTACTAAAACACCAGAGTTTGAGAGTAACTCTATGCTCTTTATTCCTCAAAGTCAAAATGTATTCTATTTTTCCACTCTAGAAAATATCTGGCACACTTATATAGAGATAAATTTACTAATGCACATTTTGCGAGTGACATCTGAAAAACAAGGACAAACCTCTTGACAATACTGTATCTACGACTGAAAACAAAATAAAATCTATGATAGGAAATTTAAGAACAACGAACGAGAAGAACTTCTGATGAATGATGGTTTTTACAAAATAGAGCATCAGTGGGATTCGACCGAAATCTTCAAATTATACTACGGAAGAGTTTTCTCTCAAACAAACAAGAACAAATATTAATTTATTCAAATCAGTCATTCTTTTTAAGTTATAACAAAAAGGGGTTTCCAAATCTTTGCGACAAACATTTTGATTTAGATTTAATCTCTTTGATGGCCTGTGACTATCGCTGTAATTGAACGTATACATCGGACACAATAGTCATTCATAGATCAACGTCATATCAATTACGAGATTAATCAAATGTGTTTAAAAACACCTCTGTAGGTGAAGATAATGAATTTCTACAAAATTGTCAGAGACTCAAACTCCATCATATGCAATTAATTAACTTTGAGTACTGGTCGATCAGGTGAATGAGAACAAACAAATAAAAAATGTATACTAAAAGAGTGAATATGCTCTGAAGAGATATGGCATGAAAATAAGTTTAGTAAAAGTAAGGTGATAAGCACAGCGAAAATACGCACTGAAGACCACAAAACCGAACTACCGCTGTTCATGGATGGAAATGAATTTGGAGAAGCCATTACTGTACCTCAGATCAACTATAAACCAAGATGTTACATCTGATACAGAAATTAAGCCAAATGGCAAAGACTGAATAAACGCTGTAACTCTATATCTATCAGCATAAAGGCGAAGGCAATATTACTAAAATCACGCATAACGTCTATTGACATACATGGCTGCGAGTCCTGGACCCATAATACCATACCCCAATGACAAAAAACAATTGAAGTATTCAAAATGTAATTTTTTTAAAACTGCTTCCAGAATCATATGGAAACAAAGCATAACAAATGTTAAACTAAAAGATAGATTGTGAATGGTGCTTGGAATACATGAAGTTTTAGTTGAAACAGCGCCCAGACGAAAACGTCAATGGTTTGGTCATGTCACCTGGAGACGCGGAACCTTGATGTACACAGCGATGCATGGTGATGTTGAAGGACGCAGAGGTAGAAGAGACCTAATATTAGCTTGGATCGATGATATCAGGGAATGAACCGGCAGAAGTATCACTAAATGTGTAAGAGAAGAGGGAGATCGGATGTTATGGAAGAAACGAGTAGAGTTATCAAAGTGCACCAACGGCCAACAGACTATGGG
>JAUYWV010118704.1:0-11926 GCA_032274565.1 Nematoplana nigrocapitula
CTTTGGACAGAACCCCTCGAAGCGGCAGACCTCGTCGCCAGATGGGGAAGGGCGCTCAGGGGCGACGGAGAAGTGGGAGCCCCCGGCGCAATCCACTAAGACGCGTCGGGGCGAGGTCAACCACAACAACAACGATGACAGCATTCTTGATGCTGAACATAATAACGAATGGCGTGATATTGATGAATCGAATTAGACTTTGTTTTTTGCAATAATAGACTTAAATTATCATGCTTATCTTTTAATGAAATTATAGTATTTACCTGATTATTACATCTAATGTGCATTTTTAAATAAAAGCTTACTCTCTATTAAAGCCAACTCTCTAATAAAAGCCTACCGAATCAAGTAAAAATTAAATAGAAGCTCTGGGTTTCTATTAGAGAGAATACGCTATATGTATCGATACCTGACAATCATACAAAATAGATAAAATATTTTATTTAACATTTCAGTTTGTTTGAATGACACATTAATGTTGTACATAGGTACTGCATGGAAAATGATTCTTAGCTACACCAATTGGACTGACCATGGGGTGCACAAAGGTATTTACGACAAGGAAGAGAAGGAAAGAAATGAAAATTGAAAACAATCACAGCGATCCGGCACAATAGTGTCTAATTTAGACAAAAAGTGAAATAAATACGGTATGGTAAAATATATACAAGAAATACGAAATAAACCAACAACAATTATCACAGAAAAAATTACCCACAAGAGTCATGAGCGTGAAAGTGATCACTCTGGTGGGGTGTACGTAAACTTCAAAGGGTTGGACGTGTGTTAGATACTCCATATAGTAACAAAAGATTCCTATAATTTCATCTCATTAAAAAGAGGTATAAAATTAATCTCTGTAGAATTAGAAACGAACAACATTTGTCGTCAGACCACAGTACATTACAAAAACAGAAGCAAGACAGTGGAACTTCTTGAATGCGATTAAACAATTTATCCCATAAATGTATGAACATTCTACGTCAACATCAATGCACAGATGATAACAGTGTGACCTTCTTTAACATCTGAAAGGTATTTCGACAACAATGAAATATTCAATAACATGTCAATCGGCATCATTTATTGGTAAATACTCTATATATACTGTATTTATACAGATGTAACCACATACATAACCCATTCGTTGAGGTTTACACGAAAACGTTAAAATTGGTGTACTACCCTAATGCATTATATCTACAACATATTATTGTAATATATAATAAGGTTTTCAAAATTCTACATTTAATTATTTTTTATTGGATCGTTGTTTAGTAAGATTCGGAAAAGATGGGACGCCATTTAGTCAGTGTTAATACAAATGTTCACATATTCTGCAACATTTGAGAAAATTTAGTAAATTTTAGCGAAGTATAATTTAGAAGATCTGGTGTAATTAGAATTGCTGTCAAACTCCTGGGGGCAAATTTGCTACATTTAAATCGTATAGGTAGGTGGAAATGTACCTGCACAAGTGTGAAAATAGATGTTGCTCAAATATTAAATCATGATGCTACAGTAGCTATGCTACACTTAGTAAATTATATGTATTGAAGCTGAAACTGTGAAAGTTAAATAAAATTAAGAAGGAATAAAATACCGGCTTCCAGTTACATTTCTTTTGCATGGTTAAGTGAAGTTATACTGGCCTGACATTTGGCAATGTTCTTCAAAACACTTTGCCGACAGTTTGTAACCATGTGTTATTTATATTTTTGGTATCGATAAGTTTCTCCGCATGAAACTTTATTCGTAGGGACGAAAGATTATCTATAAGCAAAAGTGTAGAGAAGAATGATGAACAAAACCTCATTTACAGAGTGGCGGCGGGTTACATAGAACAAGGTCGCATTCATATGTCGACTATATAAGCAACTAACGTCAGTCAGTCAGTGAGTGCCGTCTCTGTCTCGGAGGTTGGCTACCATGGATCTCACCAGCTCTTCCGATCTTGTGCTTTCCTTGAGCTTTTTGAGTAGCTCACTTTACTCTCTTGGTTTACCAGTATACAGTACAGTCGAATGAATATATCTCGGGCAAGCGCCAATAATAGACATGATTATTTCAGACAAATTCTTTTTACTTTTTACAATTATATAAATAAAAGAATTACAGGAAAAATAATTATGGCTCAGTTGAATCAAACGTAGATTTGCTCATTTGACGAAATTGATCATTCGTACAACCGTATAAGATTCGCTACAAATACATTTGATTTTACGCATTGTCAAAATTAACAATATTAATCTTTCTGTTTATGGCTTTTTAACCAATCGTGATAAATTGAAAATTACTTGCACAATTTAAATATCATATGATCAACTGACAAAACCAACCTATAGAGTCCTTTGAACATTCATCATAAATCAAAGGTAATGATGTTAAACAATACGATGCTGACCAATTTTTTAATAAAAGTGGAACATCCTAATATTATTTTGTTTATTAGCTTATCAGCTGGTAATGCTATACTAAAGAAATATGACATTTTAAAGTCGAAATAATGGCGCTTTATTATATAGAGCTTTTAAAAATCAATTTTACAATCCGTCTGAAGACCTATATTTTAGAGGCTTGCTTCCATTAAACTTCAACCTCTGTTTATTCTAACAATGCCTTTTTAGTGCGTGTTAACCAAACACATGATTGTTGAAATACGGTTTGAAAAAAAACTGTAAATCTTTGCAATCAATGCAAGTATGGTTATTGCATCCATACGTACAATAAACTTTTTAAACATGTAAATATAAAAAATAGAAATAAATATACTTTTCAATAATTGTAACTGGTAAGCATTTTCGGTTTCATTATCTATCTAATACAATTTGGCGTTGAAGAAAAATTTCAAAACTTAGAAATAAAAGTCAAAATGGCATTTTCTAAGTTTTACATTTAATTAAAATGCTCAGCTAAAAAATATCAAACATTTTGTACAAGTTGTTAAGTGTTACATTTGTACAATTCTGAGCTCCTGTAAAATAATTTTCCATGAACAATACCCGAATTGCCATGCGTAGCTTTTGCAGTAACATTTTGAATTAAAATTTTTATACAAATAAAAATAATGTGTGAAAAGACATCAAGGATGAACTAGTAAAAGAATACTTCTGGGTTGTTAGACTTAAAATCTGACTGAGTAACTAAACTGACAAGTCTTGATAAGCCGAAAAATGATTAATTTCAGGATGTAAAGATTTTACAAATTATCTTACAACTTCAACAAAATTTCATTAGATAGGTATTGGTCTATGCGGGATCATTTTGGACTATGAGGTTATGTAAACGGGGTGGCGGGGAGCGTGTGAACGGATATTAATGAGTTCAACTTACATACTGTATGTCTTCTGGTGCATTCTAGACAAGTTCACCTATTTATATTCTTATTTTTAATGTTAACATCTTAGATTTTCTTTGCATATATTTCATTTTCTAATTATTGTTTTTCATATTTGATAGTGTTTAGTGAATATTATTTATGTAAATTTTTAAATTTGTCAAAGACGTATAATTAATTGTACTCTTTGTCAAATGGCAGTCGTCTGGAAACCCTCTAAAAATACTTACATATTTCACTGAAAATGGTTTACACGTGGTTGGGATTCAGTATCAAGAAAACTCTTCCTCTTCCTCTATAAAGTCGTTACACAAACAGGAATCTTCCTCCTCAACTCCACACCTCTTGCCCTCAGAATAAGCGGCAATCAAATGCTTCTCCGTCGACACACTTTGCGAAGTGAGCCCAACGAGTGGCTCTGTGGGAGGATGAGAAGTAGGCAGTTCCGATTGTATAATCATTTCGTGATTATTCCCTTGACGATGATTGTTGTGGCAATGATGTTGATGATGATCGTGATCGATATTATTACACGTAGTGGGCGGTGCACAAACCCTGAGTTGTTCGCGAGGTGCGGTACACTCTCGGCAGCATAACAGGGCCATCAGGGCTCTCTTATAGGACTCACTGCTCACGCAGTAGATCACTGTGTTACACAGGGAGTCTAGGGCAACCAGCATTTGCCCGACACCGGAATAGTAGGTAAAGGCCCGAGCCGATACGGTGTCCGGGGCCGTGTCCACAAAACAGAAGATGAAGGTCAGTCCGTAGGGGAGTTCGAGAAGGACAAAAGTGATAGTGAGAAGGGTAATTGTCCGGGTGACTGCCGAGAGGCGCTGCTGCCGGATAGAACTGCCTCTATACAGTTTGAGTAGGGTCAGGGCGGAAAACGTGGACACAAGCAAACTGGGCAGTACGGTCCTTAGAAACACTACTAGGCCCTCGGTCAGGCGGTAGAGAAATCGGGCGTTGTGGAGCGCCCAGACAAGAATTGAAGTCGCCCCAGTGTCCGAACAGGTGACGACGAGGACCCGGAAGAGAAAAGTCAATGCCACTGATTCGAGAGTCCAGAAGAGGAGGAAGAACAGAAAGAGTATGTTGAACCCGAGCCGGGTGTAAATTTGGGACTTTTTCATCTTCAGAGGTCTGGACACTACTAGGTACCGGGCACCACTGATGACCACAACCCACCAATTTCGTTGGGAAAGAAATGCATGGGCGGCGATACGAATGGAGACCTCCAGATAGATGAGTCCAGCGTGCCGACTCCCGGTGGTGCTGTGTTGGAGAAATTCGGAGAAAAAGGCCAGTCCAGTATAAGCAATTTCGGCCACGGTGAGCCAAAGGAGAAGCTGACTCATTCGTTTTCCGCAGATCCGATGCCGGTAGAGGATGAGCAGGGAGAGAAGATTTCCGAGCATGCCGAGAAAGTGAATCACCAGATCGATGTAGGAGGACACCCAGGCGAATGTCTCATCTTCCGAGACACCAGTGTTATTCTGGAGGTGTCGGGCCAAGGAGCAATTTAAAATGTCGTAAATAATCACGGCTGAGGTGTTGAGGGCCTGGTGGTCCAAACCTGTGCCACGATGAATGGTCATGTTTCAAAGGAGAGAAAATCGCTGGATCCAATGTTGACAGCTACTGTCTTTCGAGAGTGCGCCAACTATTCGGAATATATGTGTTTTCCACGACGATGGGGTGATAGGAGGGCAGAGTAAACAACTCAGTGTGACGTTCACGAGGACGAGAGGTGTCAATATTCACTTAGTGTATCGGTCCACCTTGGTATTAACTGATTCAATACACTATCTCAACCTCCCTAGAGGATGTATTTTATTGTATGTGTAACTATTTGTGAAGTGTGCAGTAAAAGTGCCAAAGGAAGTCGTCAGTAGCCTGAAATGTTTACCACGCAGTTCATTAAACCTCAGTATGACTTGGAGGCCTGTCTCGCCTCGTCGTGTCTTATTTCGTTGAAGTGCAGCGCATACGTCTGCTTCGACTAAGTTTACATATCATCGACTGGTTGATCGGAATCAACCAATCAGATCTGAGCTTGTAGTTCACATTTCTAGGTATCAGATGATAGCGTGGCTACAAATTCCACAGATAGATAAAAAGTGGGTAGAATTCAGGACCTGAGAGGCACAGTTTTCTGCGGCCCGATGACAAGTCATTCTGAAAATTTGAAAGTGAATTTATGTACTTTTTTCATTAGGGATGATCTCACTGTTTTTAAACACGGAAGTGTAATAATGATACATATCGTTGCATAAACGTTTAGATTCTACTTCCAATAGATAAATTTTGTCTATCATCACATAAAACAGACCTTTATTTATAGTATTAGTCACTTATTTGTGAATATTTAGCAATAATGGCTACTTTTGCTTTTCAATAATTGTTTGAAGTCTACTAATTTGATAAAGCTATATTAATATGAACATAGCGTATGTATAGTTGAAAAGCTAGTGTCTGAATTCTATATATGCACCGTGTTGGTAAATAACCATATATTGTAAATTGCCAATGAATTTTAAGTTTAATGTGCTAGATTACAATGATATTTTATATTTACCAATATATCTGTTTTTAATATTTTTATTATTTAAAATATAAAAGATGGCATTTATTTTCTTGAATCGTTCTATGATGATACTGTGTTTTCTATTTTATGCTCTTTGCTATACATATGCTCTATTTTATACCATTTCTATCCCAGTCTGATAAATGACCGATGATGGACCGATTTTTCTAAGAATTTGCACACATACCCATACACACACAAATACGCCGACAAGAGGAGTAAATGGCTACTTTTTATTCCAAAATCTGACATTTTTGCAGATATTATATAGCGATGACAATTCCCCGATTAATGTAAAGTATTGGAAAAATCAATAAAATTGAGTAGCATCCAATTTGAAATCCACGAGGGATAAACACATTCCACAACTACAGTACTATCTTTTACATAATGATTTCGTGTTTCAGTGGTTATAAAATTGCGTTCATTTATTGAACAATCGTTACCGGTACGTTCGCAAATTAAATCTATTCTAAATAATTTATATTTTTAATGATATAAAAATTTCCTTATTGCTATTGTTTAGGCAATCCTCTTCTTTTTCTTTACAAATAATATCGTGAAAAATACTTAATATTGTTTTTGCGCGCGCGCATTTTGAAAGCGTTTTGCAGCGGGATTGCAGAAACCAAAAAAATGCAAATGGAAAGAAAACACAGTAAAGAAATAAGCATTTTATTTTAAGTTGGACAGCATTTTGTGATACTTTTACATTCAACTGGGAATATAAACCTAAAATTTGAGGCGGATCAATCAGTCTATTTTATATAATTAGTATCTTTAGATGGCCTTCGTTAATTAGTAGTTTATGTTCTTAAACTGTCAATTCTAACAGAGTTTTTATTTTTATTTTAACATAATAGTACACTACTCATAGTAGTATATCATGAAGCATGCGGAAATATTTGCGATTGGGTTTATTTGTGCAGCAGACAGGCAATGAATCATCCCCGTATATTTAAAAGAGGTCTGTCAGTTCTAGGGAGGAAGGGAATGAGGGGGCAAGGGCGCATCATTGCACACGTACCAGTTCTCGTATTAAAATCTACTATTGTACTTTGGCTACTTAATGTATGATGACATGTTTAGCAAAGTTAGTGCAGGCCGTTTATTAAATCTGTGTTCCGATGAGATTGAGTTAATATCAGTCGATTGTTCTAAACTATACAGTATACTTGAATAGATCCCATCCTATTTCAATGTTAGGAAACCCAGAAAACCATTTACTATTTTGCCAAGGTATAGGAACAAAGATGCTATCATTCAGTCCACTATCATAATCGAAAATGTGATTGGAAATTAATTATAAAGAAAGATAAACTCGTACTTCACCTTTAGCGATTTGGAGAGTACAGTAGTTGCATAAACAACTTGATTATCATCTAATCTCCGTGTTCTAGGCTGTACCAAATTGCTTATACTCCAAGCCGCACGGTCACGAAGTCTAAAATCTCCAAAGATTTGTTGTCAAAAAGAAATTAGAAGAAGACAAAGTGATTAACAAAGTTTTGTTTGTCGTATCCTAGTTGTCATGTTTCTTTGTTTTCTGTCCACATTCTAACCGGGTTCTATTTTTGCTCCGCGGAATGAATTCCCAATGAAGCGCGAACAATGTGGAAAATAGAATGAGGGAAAATGAGGACAGCTTTCCCTAAGCTATGCCCATAGGACATTTTCTGTATTTTTATCCTATTAGGAAAGTTTGTCATTTGTCAGTTTACGTCACAAAAGTTATTAGAAATGTAAAGGAAAACAATTACCGACAAAAGACTAAATTAACAGTTAATCACATTTTCATTATGATAGACCGAGAGAGATGAGCTAAAACAAGACAAATATAACTCTCATTCTTACAAAATTTTAGTAAACGGATAGGCAAATAAAAATCGAAAGTCATCTTAACCATAGAGTACATGATACATAGAGGTTCGTCTCCAAGTTGGTTGCTAGGTTTTTATCCAGTATTGAAAGTTGAAATTTATAAATAATTTATTTCTACAATTGAACATAAATATTGCACATATTTTTGTTAATATTTTAGTATATTAAACTGCTAAAAAATTGAATGTTCTCACGGAATTATATATTATTTTTTTAAAGTCTTGCTTTTAAGACATGTATAATGAAGGGTGGCGCACTGTTATTTAGAAGCTCCTTTACGTGTCATTTATTTGTGATGGAAAAAGGTAAAAAATGCAGTGCCTGTGGTTGTCATTTTCCATCGCGCGATTTTATCTCTTCTTTCATTTATTTTCTCTTTAACTCATTCACTCTCATTCCATCTTCGTTTTGTTTGTTTTGGATCTACTTTGTATATTTAGTTGAAGTTGACCTTCCCTCGCAACGCCCTCGTTTCTGTTGGACTATAGTGTGACGTCACATGAAATTACGTGACGTCATCAAATCATAATGTTTTCTTTCATGGATTCGTGCAATTTGAATTTTGCAGTATATTCGTGAAGGATAATATTATGTAATAAATAATGCAGGAAACCATTTACCGTGATATGAATGTGATAAACGATTAGTTTTTCAAAGACAAAGTAAAACGCTAAATTGACAAACATAATTATATTCAGCAACCGGTTTTATTTGTGGGTCTAAAACCTAAAAAGCTTCCAAATAATATGGCGCCACCCTTCATTATACGCGTTTTAAAACAAAACTTTATAGAATTTACATTATAGAAATCCGTGATAATATTAAATTTTTTGGCAGGTTAACATACTAAAATATTAACAAAAAATGAGCAGTATTTATGTATTTATATTGTTTACTTGTAGAAATAATTTGAATTTTGCAGTTGGCGATATGCTTCCGATTGCTATTTATTGTATACAACAGAGAAGATTAATTCTCTCTTAAAGTACGACGCATGTCAAGCAAAATCGAATTACTACATATATTTCGAAATTTAAATGATGATCACTATGACAACAAACTGCAAACTGCTACAGTCTACAATGTACAGTATAACGGAAAAATCAATACAAAAACACAACAAAACAATGCTAAATGAACCAACCGCACAAGGAAATCGCAAACTTAAATGCGAAACAAATTAAACCATCATCGAACAATGAGTTACCTTAAATATTTTTAGAAGGTATATCTGCAGTGAGTTCAAAGAGGTTGGAATACATATACTAGAGTAGACACGACCATATAAAACATAAGATTTCCGTGTGATTTGATTGATTGCCTGAATCCAATGCGACGATTTTTTAACTTTCCAATTCAATGGTATAACACATTGACTTTTCATTTTCAACAGCTATTTGACATTTTGCAAAATTTACCAAAAATAAATATCAACATATTGCAATTTTTCCAAACCAAGCATACTCCCCCCCCCCCCAAAAAAAAGAAATTACATATTTTGAGTACGTCTGACTCCTATTTGGATTTTATAACAACACATGGCTGATTTTACTGAAATAATGTTGTTTTTTATTTTATTGCAATTAACATTTGATAAAATATAAATTAATCAAAAATGGATGCAAAAAATAAACAAGAGAAGTAAAGTAACATTCACTTATAGACAAGATCGTAATGAGGAACATTGAGAGAAGACACACCAACCTGATGATATCATATGAGTTGCCTATAAAAATGTATACAACGACTTCAGATATCATAACAGTTTCATCTCAGATGGTGAGATTTGGGTTTGTTATTTTGACCCTGAAAGCAAACAATCGTCATCACAACGGAATGCAGCAGATGAACCGCCACATCTTAAATGTATCAGTGGTCGGAGTGCTGGAAAGAAATGGTCGCCACATTTGCCTCACATAGAGGCCACATCGTCACACTCCACGTTGAACAAAAAGGCACAGTGACAGCAAACTGGTACAGGCGTACTGGGAGGTGCAGTTAAACTTCACCCAAACAGCATTCTTCACCACGACAGTACATTAGCACATCGTGCCCCAGAAACGACCTCCTAGTACACCTAACTGACCACAATGTCGGAATTCTGAATAACCATCCATACATACCAGACTTAGCACCTTGTGCTTTTTACGTGTTCCCAGGGGTAAAAATTCTCTTCGAGAGACAAAGTTCACCAATACAAATGATTCTATGCAAGTGTTTGAACTAAAAGTGTCCTCCATTTCAGCAGAAGACTGGAAATTGGTGCTTCCAAAAGGGGTTTAGGAGAAGCATAAACTGAATCGGTTATGATGGCAAGTATTTAAAAAAGATATAGACAGACTAACTTTTTCATTTATTGTTGAACTGCTTGTTTTCTCACTTTTAAAACATTTTAATCTCTGAAAACATTGTTCATTTGTGTAATTGAATATTTTCATAGAAATTGCAGATACTTTTATCTTGACCTCTTTTAGATATAAAAAGAATTTTCGAATGATTTACCGAATTAATTTCGACAGAGAAATATTTTAAGTTTATGGTATGCAATCATCTATCTGCAGTTGTATGACTTTGAAATAATGTCATCTAACTTAAATTATTTTAAAAAGCTGCAGAGTTGAAGGATTGATGTTCTGAAAAAGAAATAATCCAAAAGAAACAATGGAAAGAATAATATCGAGAAACAAGTTAAAGAAGGAAGGAACGAGGAGAGTACTACATAATTTAATTTGATTTGGAACGGTTTGATATGCGTACAATACAGTTTATGAAATTTGTGTTAATTTAACATTAGCAAACCTGTATAAAACTGACTACTGAATATGGTTCTCATTTTTATTAAAAGCTTCTGTAAAATACCCTTTATTCGACATATTGTTTATTCACTATATACAATAACACTGGAAGTCTAATAGTTTTATTTTTAAATCCGGTCGCCTACATACAAAACAAACTGATATTTAGTATAGTTTTCTGACTATAGATTATAAATATGTACTGTAAATAATTTTAGTGTGAAATGTGTTAATTGTTTTCCTTTTGAATTTTTTTTGTGGTTTTGTCATATACTGTAGATGTTTACTAGTATGCTCGTATGTTTATTTGCATAGTGTATAAATATAAATAATATGTTGTAAATATGTACATAGTATTTACAGTAATATATATATTACTAAAAATTAATTTAAAAAGAAATAATAAAAATTGTATTTATTTTCAGGAAACGTTGAAATCCATCTGTTTTTAACCACAAAATCTTTAGTTATGCGGTCTCTCATTTCTGAGAATTACTGTAATGAAATTGACGCTTCTAAGTTATTAAATATCGTGTTGGTCTAACAAATGTTATATATATATATATCAGTCAAACAGTTGTTGACAGAATGATATTTAATTTTAATAGAGTATATACAGGGTGCTCTCTCTCTCTCTCTATGTTCTGGCGGTTGTAGTTCCGGGTCGCGTTCGGCCGACAGGTCCCAGGAATCTCAGGATTTGTTTGGGTTCGGTCTCGATGCAGTCGTCGTACGGCGGGCGGCCAAGGGTCTTCAGTCTGGCCTCGTCATGGTAGAGGCAGTGGAAGAGCAGATGGTCGGTTGATTCCACTATCCCAGGGCTGTATTGACAGTCAGGAGAGTCGATCTTCTTGATGAGGTGGATGAACTTCCGTGTCGTCGTCAGGTTCCCTGTTCTGACTTGGTGGAGAGTGACCCTATCAGCTCTGTCAAGCGTGGATTCGAGCTCTTTATTGATTGTGTCTCTGCCGCTCCATCTCCTTCTGAAGACGCTTCCAAAGTTGTCTTTTGCTTTCCAAGGGTCAATGGTGTTGCGTCGCGCAAGGTTGGTAATGACGTCAAGGCCGATCGGGACGTGGTCCTGGGGCTCTCTTATAGCTTGGTCTGCGACTCTCTCGACTTTCTCGTTGGGTTCAATGCCACAGTGGGCAGGAATCCATTGCAGACTGATATGAGAGCTAAAATCCCAAATTCTGGTGATGACACTGATGTTCTTGTTAGTCGGGTCACTTGAGAGGGCTTCCAATGACGACTGGCTGTCAGTGAGGATACGGATTGATTTGGGTGTTCTCGTTATTCCCACCGCTAATATTAAATCAAAAG
>JAUYWV010118715.1:0-11925 GCA_032274565.1 Nematoplana nigrocapitula
ATTGCTATTATTATTATTATTATTTATTTGCATACTACTAGAAGTAGTATATATTTGAAAATCATGTATAATGATTTTATGGTACATGAAAGGGTTGAGGGATTTTCTGTCTCACGGTCCCCAGTACCACCTGTAATATCTATCCGGTATCAGACCAAACGAACCCTTTCAAGTCGCTAAGCACTCGATTGACACAGCTGTCAATCAGGGATGAGGGAAATTTATCATAGCCCGAGCCGGGACACGAACCCATCAACCTCACCACGGCAGTCGAACGCTCAACCCACTGAGCCACCTCGTTACTGCTGTTATATGTTTAATGTCTATAGTATATCGGGGTAAGGCAGTGTTGCTACAGCTAAATATGAAGAAAAAATTGCAGGCCAAAAATTGATATTGGATAAGACTTTACCAAGGGAACAAGACAAAGCCTGAACATTTTTTTAGTTTGAAAACATTGCCTGAACCAATTTCCCATCCTTATGCTCAGAATTAAATTTTTTATAAGCTTCCACTGCGTGTAACGTCCACCTTATCTCCGCATCCATTGTGATGTGGGGTGATTGATTTAGAAGACACAGTAACGTCTGCTATTTGTGCCTGCCCAGCAAGAGATGTATTTTAAAGAACCGACGATTATTCTGACATCCCTAGGAAGATTGTAAACAGTTTATGACGAACTGGATCTTCACTGATATCTGCACCAGTATCTTCGACTTGTAGTGAAGTTCTACTGAGTGCTGCTGAAGGCTTTTCGAGTACGAAAAACTTTGAACCTGGAGCGTCGACTGAGGTCAATCCTGTTCTATTCGTATAGGAACAGCAAGTCACTGACATGGACAACAATTAGGTGAGTAAAGCTAGCTATCGCTGATCGGACGTTGGGTTCACCAAGGAAAATTCAATGGCGTCTGATGAAGTTCTGTTATATTCTAAACGAAACGAAAGATGGTTTATATACCATAAAAAGCTTCTTAAGACAATAAATCAATGAAAGCGCAACTACCAAAGTTCAGAGTTGACATGACACGGCAATACTAGATGCTACAGTTTCAATATTTATATTATCAAAACATTTGAAAAATCCCAGACAAACAGAAAAAATCGCAAATCGAGGACTTTGTAAAAAACAGAGAGTTTAAAATCTCAGGCAATATCAACACTGGTAAGGGGATATCGTCGTTGTGCATATGTGCAAACTCTTTCAGTTTTATCTTCCACCCACCTCTCGTCAAGGAAGGAAATAAGAAAAAAGCTCCAACAGTAGTAAGTTTTACCTTTTCGAACCGACTTTTCATTTCACTGACTATGATATATAGTCAAAGTTCGTTTGTAGTACGCCTCTGAAGCTTCTGTGATCATGTTGTCGTGACAAATTTGCCGACCACACCGACTAGGAAAACTAGGTGGAGGAGCATCGACTGACTTAGTCATTTGCTTTAGATTCGCAAACCAGCTGCTTTCAGCCACCGTGTCCGCGTGTTTTCGTGACCTCATTGGCTTCATTCATACCAACGCTGATATTGTGATTCCACAAGGATGTTACCAGATTGATCGTGCAGCGAAGAAGACGTGCAGATCATAAATAAGTATAAAAGCCAAAATTTTCTTCCCGTAGGTCTAGTAGCAAAGTAAGAGAAAGAGAGAAGGAGCAAAGGGCTCAATAAAGGAGAAATGGAGAAGGGGCATAAATAGGAAGAGGGCACCGAGAGCGCAACAAATGAAAAAGGAAGAAGGGTCATAGTTAGGAAGAAGACGCAGAGGTCGTATATTATATTTTTAAAGGCCCAAATTTTTGTAGGGGGGAGTCACGTGTTCTCAACCCCCCCTCCACGTTTGCGTCTATTTACGGGGTGAATGCGACTTTTTTACCTCCCCCCCCCGAGAATTTTCGGGTTACGCCACTGACACTTTACAGAAAAGGTCTTTATCACCTCGGGGATGTGACGGGAAGGGTTCGGCTGCTTTGGACTTCTGAAAATTACTAAGTTATCCTCAGTATTGACACTACTTGTTGTCTGTGAGGGGGGAGGGAAAGGGTGATTTCGTGCGTAGCTTTGCATTTCCACTGTTGAGTACTGCTGCTTTATTTACAAAGCTGTAAGCAGGGAGCAATTTAAATTCACAGATACGTAGCATTAAAATGACTAGAATAATTATTAGATATTTTGTGTTCAGTATCTTTATTCATATATATATATCATATGCATTTCCGATCTACGCTTCTTTTTGATAAACTTTCGACAGATTTCCCACTCGCTTTGACATATAGTAATTATATGTAAAATTTCTTCGAGCGGGTAGGGATGGAACTAGCTCGACTCGGCAATATCTGATTGGATCAGTGCAAGTATATAGCACAGGAAATTAGGGGAGGGGACGCTTTGATGATAAAAGAGCTATGGGGAAAAGTCTTAGAGCACACCTCTTTTGTAAAAGGCAGTCGCGATAATGTGTCGCTGTCTAGATTAATTTACTAGCGCTTTCTTTGTCTGTGCCTCTCAGGCAAACATATTTTCGGCGACTGTCCATTAGGGGATCGCTCGCCGTCAACTGTAGTCATCCTCCTCCGAGGGAATTACTTCATAGGACACTCCCCACTTCCCGTGTCAGACTGACTCTCAGATGCATTCGCGACCAGTCCTAATGAGAGCAGCTGGTCCTCAATTTTTTCCTTAGTACTCCCCGCTAAAAAGCCGAAATCTGGTCGTACTCTCGCGAATCGCTCCACTGATGCGCATTGCCAGTCCTTCAGCGGATATATATTCAATATAGACCGGATCCGTGTTGCGTGAATCGCAGAAACAAAGTGTTCTAGCTGGTGGACCACTGAACGAGACATCTCCATGTTAAGCCGTCTGTGTTCGGCCGTAAACAAGAATACTTTCGCGATTTTAGCTCTTCTAACCGCGGTGTTTTGTAAAGGTAAGTTTGTGATGATTATACACACATTTATCAAGGTGCGTCGGAAGCATCTTTCGTATTTGATCTATTGTTTTTCTAGACTTTATTATATAAGTTTTTATATAAGCACATTGTTGAGGAAATGATTTTTTAGGTTTCATGCTGACGAAAGATAGCAAGCCAGAGCTGGAGATCAGGCTCAGACTTGCGATGCTGGGTAGAAATGTAATGATTAGATTGGAAAAGATCTGAAAGAACAAGGACATTTCAAAGGCTACGAACAGACAGTCACAAAAATGATATATATAAAATTGATGCCTACGAACTTTGGGTATGGAGAAGAATGCTAAGAATCATCCCATGGACGGAAAGAAGGACAAACAGAAGTGTCCTCGATGAAATTCAACCGGACATCTCCGCTGAAGCACACATGGTAAACTATTATCTCAGCTACTTTGGACACATTATCCTGAAGAGATGTCAATATTCTGGAAAAGTTGGTTATGCTTGTCATGTGGTAGAAGGACAAAGAAGACAAGGCAGGTCGCAGTTACGCTAGTTGGACACTATATCTCGAGGGATACCAACAGAAAAATTGGGGACTTGGTGAGGCGTACAATAGAGCTAACTGGAAATGTCTGGTTCGTGTAGTCACCAGAAGTCGAACTCGACTTGACAGAAGAAACCCGATGAAGATGATCGGTCCAATCCCATATAACGTTTAAGTTAATCAATTGAATTTCAATAGATCTTATAATTGTCATTACTTTAATATTCAATCTAGTAAATTATGAACAAGTCATTCAGACTCTTTTTATAAACCAAATGCTTGATATCTGTAAGGTCAATAATTATGCGTCAAAGATTAAAAATTCAATGTTCCATGCAACATGTAATATTTGACTGTAGTGGATAAAGCATTATGTCATTTACAATAAAAATTAAAATACTGTATCTGATGTTTCTGGAGATTTTGGCCGTGAAAGTCATTTTTTCTAAAGATGGCTGAATAATCGAAATATTGCATGTTTTAGAAAACCTTGCCTATGTATCGAATTGTAACATAGGCATTATTGATGCCTTGTTTTAAACAAAACTATTTCTAGAGATTTAGCATTAATTTTTATGATTCATATTTTAGAAATAAAATAACATATTAGGTAAATATTATAATTTTCGATACTCATCCGACACTGTAGTGACACTTTTCAAATAAGTGAAGGTAATTTTTTAAGAAACATTATATTTTGCGTCCATTTAGCAATATAAATTTCCCAACTTTAGACATTTTTGGAATAAATAGGTTAAAATGAAGCAATTCTATTTGAATTTTTATCGATTACTTTTCAAATAATTGTCAAAGTTAATGCTAGTCACTAATTATTACGTTTAAAAGAATGAAACGAACAACGCAGCAAATTCTTTCATATGTATCACCAGCAAAAACAGCCAAACGATACGACGATCGCTAGAAGCAGTTTAAAGACCACTCCAACATTACCGATGGTATTATTCCATCAGAAAAACAGTTGTTGCAATTTTTTGGCCCTTTGAAAAATGAAAAAGAATATTCTGCCAGCACAATTTGGTCTATTTATTCGATGATAAACAACAAGACTCAATAATATATGGACTAAAGTTTCAAAGTTTCCTCGAATTACGCTGCTTCTGAAATCATTCGAAGCAGGTTATCAGCGTAAAACGGCCGGACATTTTTCAAAAGAAGAATTAAATTGTTTTTTGGAAAATGCACCTAAAACCGGTGAAAATATTCATATAAAAACTGAAATTGTGATTGCGTACTGCGGGGTTTGCGATGTACGCCCAAGTACATCATTTACTGTACATTATCTATCAAGGTAAATTTACCAAATTAAAACCGACATGGCCTACTCCTGTGTTTGATAACCTAGAAATTCACTGTTCAAGTAAAAAAAAGGTTTGCTACTTATAACTACATATAAGTATTCTGATGGAAAATAAATAACACCATTCGATTCCTCGTATTTGATAACCTAGGAATTCACTCTTCATTTGTTAAAATCCATTTTAGGGGGTGCTAGAGTGGAGAGGAGGGACACGGTCCCCTGCCCCCCCCCCTCTGGCGACGGGCTTGCAAATGTCCGCGGCTAAATACATTGCTCGGGTGATAACCATTGTGACTTTTAGGCAGAGAATGTGCCATCATGCGAACACTTTTAGATAAGAAACTTTTCTGTACAATGCTGTTTACATGCTGTTTAATACAAACTCCTCCTCATCGATTATTTTTCAGACAAAAGATGCCACCGACAATGGAAGGTCAAATCACCATGGAAAAGACACCGGCCTACTTCGTCCATCCCCAAGTACCGAGTCGAGTCCATGTGATGAATGCGCAAATGAAGCTCATCTTGGTTGTCCGGAACCCGGTCAGTCGGGCACTGTCCGACTACACCCAGTCATTGGAGAGAAAGGGCCCGTCCATTGGCTCCTTCGAACAGTATGCTATCCATCCCCGTACTGGAGCTATCAATACGTCTTGGAACGCCATTCGCCTGGGTCTGTACGCCAAGCATTTGGACAACTGGTTGCGTCACTTTCCCGCTGAACAGATCTACATCGTCTCCGGTGAACAACTCATCGCCAACCCAGGCGAAGTGTTGCAAGGTGTCCAGCACTTTCTCGGCATCTCCCCCATAGTAAACGAACGACATTTCTACTTCGACCCATCCAAGGGATTTCCCTGTGTAAAGAAGAGCTGGCGGACCGGATCGCCTCACTGTCTAGGCCGGAACAAGGGCCGGCCCCATCCAAAACTGAGGCCATATGTTCTAGCCAATCTCAAAGAATTCTACCGCTCTCACAATCTGGCTTTTTATAATATGACAGGGTTTGATTTTGGTTGGGAAAGCAGCGATACCAGTCAACCTGTGAAACTGTGAGGCACGTTGATTGATTTTATCTGCAATCCAAACGATCTTGTGTGTAAATATCCAGAAGTATAAGGTTCGGTCAGTTCGCAATTCGTCTTGCCAATTATACAACGTTGTCATTTCAGACGTTGAATAAGCAGCAGGTGACCTAGACAATGAAAAATATTTAGACCCATCGAAAAATTAAATTATTTTTTATATCATTCTGTTACACTGTTGTGACATTAATGCTAATTTCTTGACTACATTTCTTGCATTCTTTATATAGAGTTGACAACGCATGATGATTTTGATTATTCAAAACTAAGTCAACCAATATGAATAAACATTGTGTAATGTTGTTTTACCAACAGCCAGTGATGTAAAATTAGGCAAAATGTCAACAAAATTTTGTTATGGTTAAAATTTTACCTTTTCTGCCAATGGGAAAAGTTATCCGGCTTATGTTCTTTATCACACAAATAGAGCATCTGTGATTTGTTCAAGTTTGATGTAGAAATGATTGGCCTGTTGCATGATTTTTCATAAGTGAATATCTAATCAATACTCTTCCTAATTTGTATAGTGGTGAAGAGGATCTAGAGGCAACAGTGAATGATGATGATCTATCAGAATAAATACTTTATATCATTAGATTTACAATCGCAGCAGTCATTGTACAAAGAGCTTTCTTGTTGTTGAGACTTCACAGATTATGAGATCTGACTGTACAATCAAGGGTGCGTGGGCAGTGTGATGTTTCTTTCTCAAACCATAATAAATGTTTTCAGTTTATCCCAACGCATTGCAATATGAATAATATTTTTAGGTTAAACACAGGAACGGTAGAAAATATTATAAAGCTCTAACTGACACTGTCATATATCTCAACATCAGTAGATGATTTTTCGGTTAGCTTTTCATTAAGTATAACATGATTCACAGCCCATACTGGTTAAATGAAATCAATCAAAATACTGGGAAGTTTTTAAAAGGATATATTTTTAAATTGTGCTGAGGAAACAAACGTGATACTTCATAAAATTGGAATTTTCTGCATCGCCCATCTCGGATCAGAAATTGACTCATGGAACAGCATAAAAAACAATATAAAATTTTCTCTTTTATGAAATCATTATAGACCAGTCTTGAGCCAGCGAGTATATATTCCATACGTATACTAGCTGATAAACCCGGCGGTGCCTGGGAGGAAATGAAAGCTTCTTCTGATAATTTCGCATACACTCGCTAGGTTACTGAGTCAAAGAAAACTTGCTGACCAATATATACTGCATGCTAGCGTCAGCAGTGATTACTCGCCATGTATAGCACCAATAGCATGCAACACGTTGCAGATGCGTAGTCGCAGTCCAAACGTTTTGAGTGAGTGCCCATATGCATAATAAGTTCAACACAAAAAATTCTCAAACAGAGCATATTTCTTTCAGACCCTACGCCGACATTTATGGGAGGAAATTTGTGTGCAGTAATTTTTCTAGTTTCAGTTGCTGTAGAGTTAAAGACCATTTGATCTTTTAAACACCAACTATATAAACCTAATCCCTTTGTGCTTGTGATTGTGAAGAGCAGAAAAAACATATTTCCTAAAAAAATCTTATACGTCTAGTAACCCGTATTAAACGCCAGCAGCATAGCAGCCAGTCGTAGAATGTCTAGGAAAACCCCGAGAAGATAAACTGTATGGCCTGACATCTTCTCCTCATGCATGACACCTACTGTACAGTACTACTGTACTTTGTGTCATTGAAACAACAGATTTGGAAGCGCATTCTATGTCATTCCCATAAAGACGTGTTTGACTTTGCAAAATATGGCTGACTACAATTTCCGCGTTTGAACCTGCTTATACAGACAAACAGAGAGAGATTTCGTATTTATATTTAGAAATTTCAGTAACTCACACTTGCAAGTTATTAAGAGCACATAGTAAGACGGCAGGGATTCTATTGTTTTACCTTTCTTAAATACTGGATTCTCTCATTTCCGATTGGTTTGAGAAGATTTTCAATTTTCGAATTATATAAAATTAGTAACATTATATTTGAATAAGTAATTTACGAAAGACATAATTCTGTATTTCATTTTTAAAATTTTTCAGCAATCATACATAAATGTATTTTTTAAAATCCCACCCAAATAATTGCAGCATTTTATAACTTAAATTCTGAATATCAGAATCACAGAAAAACCACAAAACATTTCATTGGTTTTCAAAATATTTAATAGGCTTTAGTAGTATTCAGTAAAATTTCGAGCAAACTAAAAAGTATCACTTTTGAGCCCTATATTATTTACTCATTGCCTAAAATTTCATCTAACGGTTATACTAGATAAATATACACATATACAGTATATATATATATAAGTCTCAGATATTTTCCAAAATCTTTAAAGCGGTATAGTGCTATTTGGGGAAAGATTAGATAAATGAGAACTACGATACAAATGTTCAGCATGTTTTGACAAACATTTGTTCTTTACAAGAACGCTTTAAGTAAATATTCATAATAAAATAATCAATTTTATTTATAAATTACTTAATTAAAATAATTAGTAAAATAGGGACAAGACAAGGACAACGCGATGGTTGAATACAATGACTTGTATAACACGTTCGCGCGAATACAAACATAAAATTGTATAAAAGATCCACTACTGCTGGTAATGGCCAAGTGCAGTCTATGGAATAAACATATTAGTTGAGAGACGAACCATATATTTGGAATTGATTGTCAGAGTCAAATATATTATGCACGATATACCACGGAGAAAAGCATTAAAATTTCTCACATAATCATCACAATTTGCAAACTGAAGTCCGAGGTCCCTTCTTCTTCTTCTTTCTTCCCGCTAGGCGGACGCTCAGATGCGACCAATCTTCCTCAGGAAACGCAGAGCAGAAATGGGTTCATCCTGGATGGTGGTTGGGTCGACTTTTGGGCCGCCAAAGAGCCTGAGCCTGGTGGTAGTCCATCTGGGGCAATCGATGAGGATATGGGGGACGGTTTCTGGAAAGCCACACATTGTACAGGCGGTGTCGAAGTTCTCGATTTTCCCTTTGATGTTAGCGGCGATGAGGGAGTTGCCTGTGCGCAGACGATGGAGCTTCACGAGGTCGTTTCTTGAGAGGGCATTCAAGAGATGTTCTGGCGCAGGATTCCCTTGAAGATTGACCAATGCCAGAGAGCCGAGTCGTCGTTATCGGGATTGGCTCTCCTTACAGCACTCCAGGAGTTTTGGGATTGGCGGTTGAGAGCTGCCTTAGCTAAGGCAAAGTCGATGGGGGTGGTAGATTGGTCTATACCACTTCCTATTTTGGCGAGTGAGTCGACCTCTTCATTTCCAGTAAGGCCCACGTGGGCAGGGACCCATTGGAGGATTGACTGAATGCCGTTGGATGAAAGGAATAGAAACGAGGATATGATCTCACTTAGAATTGGGTCCGGTTGGTCAGCGGAGCCGGAGGCAAGGGTTTGTAAAAGGGGCTGAGAGTCTGATTGGAAGTTGATGTTGGTAACTTGGCTAAAGCCTTCTTTGAGGATGATGTCTAGCGCGGTCTTTAAGGTAACGGATTCCGCCCAGTATGAGGACGTAACCGTTCCTGCTGGAAAGGAGTGGCGATGTGTGTGGCCTGTGGTGTTGCCATCAATGAACATCCCGCAACCGCCATTGCTGGCGGAGCCGTCGGTCCAGATGTTGAAGCTTGCACGTGGGATTGAATCCAGCGTCGCGATGGCTTTGGCTTTCCTGATTTCGGGAGGGTCTTCTTTCGAGCAAGGGAAGACAAGAGAGGTGTTGACTGTGACGTGCCAGTGTTGTGAGCCAAGTTGCCACGCTTTGGTGTGGGGCGTCGGGCGAAGGGGTTCTCTTGGGATGCGGTTAAGGCCAGCTTCTTCGGAGAGTTTACGGCCCGTGCTGAGCCAGTTAGAGGCTTTCCTTTCGGAGAGGCGGTTGATTGTTGACTGTTCTTCGGCAATAAATCTTATTGGGTTAGATCTGGGTACCCGTAAGAATCGCTCATTAGCAATACCGGCAAGGTTCTCAACCCTGTAGTAGATAGACCTGGTTACATGGCCTGCACGAGAGCAAGCAGCACTTCCTCTTGCCGGTTCACATTCGTTCTGAATATTCCTTCTCCATAGACTTCTTACAGTCTCCCTTCTACTTGGGGGGGGGGGGTATGGTGATTCCAACCAACTTAAATGAGATTTGCACCTGGGAACAAAATAGGAGAAGAGAAGTATCGCAACCAGACCAACAAGGAGGCTTCGTGGGCGGAAAGAAAGAAGTTTTCTGGCGTCGAATTAATCAATGGAAAGTATCTACATGTAGCGGAAAGTAATATTATGTCGTTAGTCCTGTTATGTGGAACACAGGTTTGAAAAGATGAACTCTGCAAGTTGCACGTACATAGGCTACACGCTATTATTTACAAACGACTGGATTATGCGAAAAAATGTATTGATTAATAGTTAAAACTGGTCAACGTTTACGTTGTCAACCTACCTTATACCAAAGTGCAAGAAAATATTTGAATTACATGGTGGATAAAACAATAAATTTAATTTTAAAAAGAGGGCCATTGTAAAAACAGAAGATAGCTGCAATTTATCAAAACTCGAATGAAGATAGACCATTATATCTACACTGATTGATGTTTAACTTTTCTATATCGATATACAGCAAGAAGTTTTTATTCCTGTTTACTCCTAAATGGTGACGCTGTACGTAATATACGGAAACGTCCGTCTTTAAAGAATTGCGTTTATTTCAAAACTGTAAACGGTGATTTGTCTTTAAATATTGCTAATACGCATGCAGAATGTGAAGTCTATTTTTCGGATTTCCATGATGCTGAATTCCAGCATTTTTGACTGTGTTATCTCAATTTGTCAATTAATCTGTACATTCATTATTTATTGGGGTAAATGTGGAGGCTTATTTGTTTTTAAATTTGAGAAAATTGGTGATAAATAAAAACAATTATGATTTAAATAAAACCTTAGTGTGTTTTTTTGGAAACAGTAACCATGGTTAAATAAAAAAATAAAAAAGTTAAATATGACGTTGTGACTATTCCTGCGTACAGTATATATATAGTATACCTTTAACTTTACGATTAATTTCTGTGGATGTGAAGCCCTTATTTAAAATTTTAATTGTATGATTTCACCATTGTTGCTGTCACAATTATTGTCGAACATGTATTTTTATCCTAGTCTGATAAATGATGAAATACGACGGAGTATATGTAATGTCGATGATTGATTGGTTGTTTGCTAGTACAGGTACTTCGCTGCTTTTCACTCTATAAAGTGCATTTTTAACCAGATACCGTAACTATATGTAATCTCGTTTCTTGAATTTACGTCGAATAGAGTATGTTCCTAGCTTTCGTACAATACCAAATAGTGCTATCTAAGCCGCACAAGCCCAGACTTTAAATTTAGGATGAGATTAGTAAGAAATTCCACATAAAATATATTGACAAATTGAAAACGACTCCCATTAAGAATATACGATCGATATAAAAAATCATAATTTATGGGATATCTACATATCTATATATTTTTATATATATATTATAACGATGATCTGTGTTCCTTCTTTTCCAGACTTTGGTTTGCTACTTAATCTATATACTCTATGTGTAGATGTTTCTGTTTGTCTCTGTGTCTGATAAAAAGTGTCATAAAATAGCATGGTTGCATTTGAAATAATTCCAACTACTTACCGAGAGAGTTAGTAATTTTGTTTGCATCAACCTTCAGTGAACATTCTACGAATTCTGTCATATATCATTGCCACTGGACTTTAATTTTAAACGGCTGTGTTGGTTTTTAACATCAGACTAAAGTAAATACTTTCTTATTTATCTTTATCTGGTCCGCATGGTCCACATGGCTGACCGTGTGTGCGTGGATGGGGGGGGGGGTCATAGAAGACCTCGCAACCACATTTCTCCATTTCTTGCAGTTCTCGGCTGGCCGTATAGTGCGCCGATCAGCTCAAGACCAGTCCATTCTCTGATGTTGTTGTTGTCGTCGTCATGCAATCAAAATTAAGGGAACTACTGTACTGTGGGGAACCTTCCTTTGAACTCCTC
>JAUYWV010118726.1:0-11925 GCA_032274565.1 Nematoplana nigrocapitula
CTACGATATGTCCTCAGCCAAGGTCAACAAACAACAATGCGGCCACTTCACTTGGTGACAAGAACTATTCCCGCCGCTACGATATGTCCTCAGCCAAGGTCAACAAACAACAATGCGGCCACTTCACTTGGTGACAAGAACTATTCCCGCCGCTACGATATGTCCTCAGCCAAGGTCAACAAACAACAATGCGGCCACTTCACTTGGTGACAAGAACTATTCCCGCCGCTACGATATGTCCTCAGCCAAGGTCAACAAACAACAATGCGGCCACTTCACTTGGTGACAAGAACTATTCCCGCCGCCAGGATTTAGAAAAAGAGTCATTTCTTAGGGGTATGAATTTACTTTTCATATAGGCGCCATCAACCAAAAAAGGGGGCCGTTCGGCCCCTCGACCCCCCTCTCGAGGGCCCCATGATCTAATTGGCTTAGCATAGCAGAAAAATGCAGCCTCCATTGTCATTGATAGCAAGTTAGCAAGCACTAAATCTAATAGCACGAATTTGATTGGTTAATGTGCCAAAGGATATCGACCTATCCTATTTCACCTTCTAGGTACCTTAAGGCACCTAACGAGATGAAATAAGGTTAGTCACCTAACAGTCTAACTGCCACCTAACGAACGTTAGCCTCACTGTTGCACAGATCACTGATGCACTGGCGACACGCTGCTTCCCTCGAAGCGTCTCCTTGAGACAATGAAGCAAGAAAAGACATAAAAAGACAGTATGCCGGGTGAGGAAGCATTCCCAGCCCCATCTTGCGATGACAGTGGGGCCTTCTTCGACCACCAAGACGTTGTGATCGATTTGGCTAGCTCTAACTAAATGTTCTGCAAAATCACGTGAGGCCTGCCATCCGCAAGAAACAGCCAGACTTGACCATCAAGGCATCGTCATCACAAGTGAGAGAATCATAGATACATAGGCGTAGAAACCGGGGGGCTAGGGTGGCTTAAGCCCCCCCCCCCAAAAAAAAATTGTCGAATATTCGAGGGGGTTTAGCCCCCCCCCCAAATTTGCTGTATAATTTGAGTTGCCCTTTTTAAAAATAAAGTTATACCACATAAAACGAGGTCATTTTACTCAAGGTGCTCTTTTAAAAAATAAAGTTACATTAGGTAAAATGATATCATTTTACTGAAGGTGCCCCTTTTCAAAAATAAAGTTATACTAGATAAACGAGGTCATTTTACTCAAGGTGCCCTTTTGAAATATATTGACACTAGGTAAAAGAAGATCATTTAACTGAATATCCCCATTTTAAAAATAAAGTTATACTAGATAAATCGAGATCATTTTCCTCAAGGTGCCCTTTTGTAGTAACATGTGCCCTGATTTTGATCACCCCCCCCCAACTTTCAAAACCGTTTCTACGCCTTTAAGGTTGGAGGCTGGGAATGCCTTCCTCACTCAGCCTACTTTCCCGATTTGTCTCCATGTGACTTTCCTTCGTTCTCTCGTGTCAAGGAGAGACTTCCAGTGAAGGGAATTAGTGATATCGATGCCATCAACGCCGCGTATCACCAGTGACGGTGACCTGTCAAAGACTATTTAGTTTACAGGATGGGTATCCAAAACTGTTAATTATCCTGAAAGTAATTCAGAGCAAGACATATTCATTCAAAATTGATGAAAAGCTATAAACTGTTTAATAATGAGAACCACAAAGTTAAATAATGTAAAATAAAAGATATTATTGGCGTAACGTTTCGGGTACCACTGTAACCATAATCGTAACCGAAACGTTAGGCCAATAAAACCTTTTATTTTACATTATTTAACTTTGTGGTTCTTATTTTTATTCATCTAAGGAAAACAAATACCTCATTCAATTACTATAAAGTGTTTATCCAGCGGTGTACAGTATTACGTATGACTTTTCTCTGTAGACTGATAAATACAGTATTTCTCAACCTGATCAGCTGTCTTCTTTCAAATATATCAAGATATAGGGTTTGCAAAAGTTAGTTAATACAATAAAAATAAAACCGGTGCCTTGATGGGAAACAAATGACAACATTATACAGCATATTCCTCTGTCTGATGAATCTATCATATTAAGAGAAAGTGTTTCATAGATACTCTCGAAATTGATTTATGAATTGTATCGTCAATGCAGTTGACAATTGTATCTCCCAGATAAAGTACTTCGCCTTTTACTGGTCCATATAAAAAAACAACATAAAAATAATTTATAGACATATCAGTTAATTGTAGTAAAGTTGGCTTTGCTGGAAGTCAAATGTTCAGCAATTCAAGAAGTGTACTTACCTGAGAGATGTGCAGTCGTTTATGAACATTGTCTTTGAATAAACATGTTGTAATACATCTGTCATGCTGTCCACAGTTTCTGCATCATTCATCACTTGTGGAATTTTTTTGCAATGTCTCCAGAATATAGATCGTGTCGGTAATGTTGTTTTCGTGAGTAAACTTTGAATTCTTGATCGTTTTAAGAGCCGATCGTCTCACCTCTGCATCGTCTGGTAAAAGAGGTAACATATCTATTAATGTTGTAGAACACATCGCTTATTGAGTTCAACTGGAGAGAGAGAGCAATGAGAGCAACTTTGGCAAAAATAGAAACACAAGATTGGGTAGAAATCTAGAGAACAATGTTGGCAGCAGTATTAGATCGGGAGTAAAGTAAGGTAAGGTAAGTCTTTTATTTGCCACCAGGGCTGAAATTAATAGGTAAATTGTACAGTACAAATAAAACAAATGAACAATAACAGAGTAAACTAACCAAAACTTTTTTACATAAAACACAAACTTTAAAGTACCTAGTTTGTACTGTAAGGAATTAAAATTCTACATCAGACAAAGCCCTTCATGTGCCTAGGGGTGCCAGAGGAGAAACATTTCTATCTAGCTGGCATCCCCAACGACATAATGTACTAAGAAATTTTAATTGTTTAAAAGATAAGTTTTTATTTCATTTTTAAATAAGAAGTTTTTATTAAAGCTTTTGATTTCTTGTGGCAGGTTATTCCAATTTTTTGTCTGAATAAGAATGTTTTTCGCCTATTTCTAGGTTAAATCTTGCAGTAGAAAGTTAGCTCTATTTCTCAACTGTACTTTTGAATAATGATTAGAGTTGTATATTTTTGTACATTTCTCTTCTGGATCTCGGCATATAATACATTTCTTTTAGATATATAAAACTGCTTACTAAAGATTAAAGTTCATTTAATTCATTTATTTTTAGGATTTTTTACTTTTAAACAGATCCTCACAACTTTTCTTTTTTCCTTTAGAGAATAAAATTTTAAACATTTTTTCTGGGTATTTTGTATAGCTTTCATGTTTTCATCTGTATAGCTTTTGTGTAAATTTTAACTGCATATTGAAAGTGAGGTTTTATTATGGTGTGATATAGTAATACTTTATCTTTTTATTAATCTTGTTTCTAATCCTGTAAAGTGTTGGTACCAGTTGACACATTTTATTTTGTTATTTTGTTAATATGTTCAGTCCATTTTAGATCCCTGCTTATTGTACATCCCAGATATTTATTTTCGTCTACCTTCACTAAATCATTATTTCCTAGTTCAAGTGTTTCTTTTTACAACTGTCTTTTTATTTTTTTTGTAATACTAAATACAATGCATTGTGTCTTAGCTCTGTCTATGACAATTTGTGAGCTTCAAACCACTTGTTTAATTGGGACAGTTCTAAATTGCTATTTTAAAGAGTTCTGAAATGTTTTTGTGAAAAATTGTCAGGATAGTGTCGCCTGCAAAAAAGGTGAATTTACTTTTTCTTGCTTCATTATAGTAGATTATAGCATTTATATAGATTAAATATAAGATTGGTGATAGTTTACCAGGGGCGGTTCCAGGGGGAGGGGATCGGGGTGTTTGATCCCTCCCCCCCAAAAAAAATTTCAGGCGCCGATTCCACTCTTGTACATAGAAATAGTCTATGTCATATGCCTATGCCTATAACCATCATAATTTGGCGCCCCCTCAAACTGATCTCCCCACAAATGAAATTTCTAGGTTCGTGCCTGTTTACATCTACGATAGTTTGTGTGGAATCGCTATTAAAAGTTTGCCCCCCCCTTTACATTTGCTTCCGCCAGCTCTGTGTAGTGCGAAATGAAATGACCAGCTTAGTGAATGGTGCAGAGGCAGCGGCAGTGGTAAGAGTAAGCTAGGGGTCTGCAGTGGCGCCGGAGCGAGGTACAACCTGGGGCCTGAGGGGGCTCAAATGAAAGCCACTTCACACATAACCTTCAATTATTACCACATAGTTAAAAATCCGCCGTATGGGGGGTCGCATGTGTTTTTTATAGTCTAATTTTTTTTGGGGGGTGGGAGATATACTACGGCCGCACCCCCCCCCCCTGCGCCTATAACTATGGTTTGAATTGAGAGACTTTAGATATATTTTTAGTGAGAGGGAGAATGCAAGAGACTTCAAAGCTACAGCTTCGATGCACGCACCACAATGGAATTTTGGTGCTTCTATGCAGGAGGCATTCATACATGTGTGTGGTAGCTAGACCAACAGCCTTTTCAATGTTGATAGCTGTGACTTTTTGAAAGTTTCGAGACAGAGAGAGAGACGGAGAATATTTTAGAGAAAGGGTCATGGGCTAGAGTGAGTCAAGAGATAAATGGGATGGATATATTTGGGCAATCTTGCTCGCGTTTTATTGAGTTGAAGTGAGCGTGATCATTGTATGAGAAGGGCCAATAAAATCAATATAGATGGAATATAAGAGGAGGTGCTTAGACGTACAAGAAACAGAAAGATTTTTTCACTGCTTCTTACAGACATGACGATAATAATGTTATGCCTCACAAAGGAAAGTTCTCCAATCACTACAACGTTATTAGAAACAAACGGAGAGCTGAGAGCATTGTTGAACTGTCGAGAAGAAGACATTAAGAAACAGTTATTTCTGTAAAAAAAACTATTTCATTTTAATGATGAATATTGGTTATAAGTTGTAAGTTGAATATCCTTCATCTTTTGAGAATATATTCACTGTTTGATAATGGTTGGTATTTATTATAGAAATCTCAGAAATAACTATTGTAATACAAGTTTCTTACTTAGATCAAAGCTTTTCAAATTGCAAATAGAATCACAACCATCCCAATTGATATCTGGAATATTTCGTCTGTAAAAATAAACAATATTAAAAGTACAAATGTTTATTGGGAAAGAATGCCTCAAATTTTCAAAGCTCAAAACGGAATAAGAGATCTGCAGTATATTGTCATAAATCACATGACGTGATCAGATTATAACTAATGTTATTGATCGCTGAACTGCTGCAGTAAGACAATACAGCATTGCATATAGGAAGATATGACATATTGCACTTCATCCTTGTTGATGGGATGAACTTACATGTCTGTGAAACTTTCATATTCGAATCTCAGCAAATTGAGTTTTAGTTGACTTCATCATTAATTTCAGAAACAAAAAATACAAGGCCCTTTCTCAAAGTTATCTAACTTAAAGGGCTATGTATGAAATACATACAGCTTACAACACTCATAACATTTAAAAGTGAATTATTTTTATCAACCCAAATTCTGGGTGTCTACAGCTTTTGATTTAGTTGTTCTTTAAGATAATGCACAATATCTGAGCATAAAAATTAAAGTGAAATTTTAAAATGGAGGAATCATCCACCTATAGCAGTGTGTTCTAAACCGATAAAAAGAAATATAAAATCTGTATGAAACTACTTTGTGTATCATATTACTATCAATGCTTGCTTATTTGCACTACTGAAAAGCAACCACAAATAGAAGACATAATACAGAATAAAGTAATTTTGTTACCTGAGTGAAACTTTGAGTCTCTCATTCAATGCTCTAATTGTGCATTTAGTAAGTGGATTTTTCAGCAAATTTCTGTAATATTAGAAAATATAAATTACTAGCAGCATACCCACACTTCGCTTCGGCCATTAAAGCGGCAAAATAGTATGTGGCTATAAGCGAGCGCGGTTTGAAGGGAATTGACAAATCGCTAAGAAAGCCTGATCCCGAAAATTAACAGAGAAAGACGTGCATAAATGAATTGTCCGGAATTTCCATTTATCTGTAGAATATTAATTTAGCATCTCAACAATATAGCTGTAGATGCGTGTAGCTAAGGCCCTGGCCAATCAGGGTTGAGTGAGTGTGTCGATCGATAATGTTATTCTACCGTAAAGCGAAGAGTGGTTTATTTAAGATAACATTATGATGCAATCATGCTTTTACAGCCTTCAAAAGCCAGAAATCAAAACAAACATAACTATTAAAATAATATACATTTTCTTGACATCAATTTTATATCACCATCTTTTATTGACTACAACCCTTTTTTTGAATGGTTAAACTAATAATACATTTTCTTGGCATCAGTTTTTATATCACCATCTTTTATTGACTACCATTTACCTTTTTTGAATGGTTAAACTAATATACATCTTCTTGGCATCAGTTTTTATATCACCATCTTTTATTGACTACCATTTAGGCATTTACCATTTTTTTAATAGACATTTTCTCAATATACATGGCAATGTTATCTTATTATTGGAAGCATTTTAATGACTGTTGTTGATTTTTGGATATCAGCTTCATTTTATAAGACCATCAGAAGATACAACAATAAATATAGGAACGCGCATCTTCTTGGCATCATTTTTTTATCTATTTCAATCATAGTTTACCTATGTAATTTACTATTGAACATATTTTATAAAATTATAAAGTACATTTTTATTATTTTTTATTTATTTATTAATTTTCAAAACAAAATCAGATTAAAAATAGGAAATACTGACTAATATTATTATTTTATTAAATTTCAAATTTCTAACTGAGTCACATGATGGGCAAGTGGTGACACCCTAAAAATGGTAATTTTTTAAAAAATTAGCTAATAAATATTAAAATATGGGAGTTTTTATTTATAAATATAGTGGAAATCTACTAAGAAATCAATATTATTATTTTTTCAATTGGCTCACGCTCATGTTGGCTTCTGATTGGCTAGAGGCCACAAAAACCCAAATAACTGTTGGCTATTGTGAAACAGGGCTCCATATCAATACCCCAAAAGTGGCACTTAATGGCTATACCTAATACGCCTTGCTTGTAGCATATTTCTTATTCTTGGCTTATGATGCTATCACATTGTATAATATTATTAGAAGATTCTAAACTCCATTGTGCCATCATGTTTTGGTTTTCTTCTTACGGGATTTGATTTATTCAATTGATAACGCATTTTATTCAATTCTTTTTTTCAATTGGTGATGACGCGTCCTTTGTAGGCATTTTTAACTATGAACCTGAAACAAAAAAATCCAACCTCTTTCAAGTTTTTTTTATAAATTGATAATAAAATATAAATGATCCATTATTAATTGCTAAACAAATTGCTGCAAAAAGTATATATGGTCAAGAATGAATCAAAATGATTATACTATTCTAAGCCCAAAATAAAATGAGTATTATTTTTCTAAACTTTAGCTTAGAATGCACATATACTGAAATCTGCAAAACTTTAAAAATCATTTATTAAAATATACATATTTTCAAATTTAAAAAGTCAATTCATAAATTGATAGTTAAAAGTGCAGCATATATATGCCTGGTCCAGAGTAAATAAAACTGATAAAGTCAAATTTAAAATATAATAAGTATTACAACACAAAATATAATACAATACCTCATAGATTTTAAGACAAATAAAGTAAATTTGTTTATAGAAAATAATAGATAAAATACTATTTTCCATTTAATATAAAATAATTTATACTTATCATTGTATTTGTACAGAACACAATATAAAAATATATTAGTAGTCATTAAAAATAAAATATATGTGGATTCTAAAACTCTATAAAATGATATTTTTCCTAACCATTTCTGAGTCTATTTCAATAACAGTGAATAACATTTCAATAAATCCTATATAATTATCTTTAGAACAAATTTCATTAAATTTAAACTACACTTCTTACTTATTTATTTGTCAATTTTCAAAACGAAAATATATTAATAATGTGAAATCCTGACTAATATTTCTACAAATAAAATGAGTTCATATTTCCAACTGAACCTCATGCTGGGCAAGTGGGGTCACCCTAAAAGTGCAAAGCTAAATAATCAAATATGAATATATACCAACGTAAATGAGTTAGGAACCGTCAAAGGCACTATGTCTATGTTTTGCTTCTCCAAAATATCACAAATTTCGTTTTCAATACAAGGAGTCTAAACAAACAGTGCTACCCCGAGAAAAATCATTATGCCGCGCCTGAGCATAAATAGGAAGAAGGTGATATATAGTCATAGATAGACAAAGTTTGACTGGTTTGAATAATACCTCATTCGTTATTGTTGCCAGTTGGTGCCCTCTTGGTAGCTAAATATTGGTAAATTGTTAAATATTTTTTGCAAAACTGATGTTTAGAAATCAACTAAGAAATCGGCGCTTTTTCGGTATTTCCCCCACAATCATAAACAGCAGGGTGAGTCTAAAAGCAGTCCAGTCCAGTCTAACCATAAGTTCAAACTGTTTTATTTAAACTACTGTAGATAAACAAATAATAAAGGAAGAAAGAAAATGAGATCATTATACTTGGATTTTCTATCAGTGCAGGGCTAAAATTAATAAAAATTGGAAGTCATCCAAATATTAAACTATCTACTTTTCTACTTTTTGTATGTCATTAATTCTGACAAAATCAAACGTGAATCAAAATTCTACTTTTTGCACAAAATGACAAACGACTGAAATAACGGAATAGAAGACATAATATATAGAGAACACATTTACTGTTAGTTATTCATCGTAAATATACAATAGGCGTTAGATAGCATATCTCTACACATACTAAACAATAACTCCACAACCCAACTCTACAAATGTATGTGAACCGTAACCATGCCGTAACGTATTGGTTCCACTGGTCCAAAGCAAACAAAAATATTGCTGAATAATGGTGTCGCTCTGCATTCTCTCGCTATAAAAAAACAACAGTGTAATATTTTTGTCAAATTCTACCCTCTACTGAGTCACATCGACTTTGAGCAGTTCAAGATAATCTACTTATTAAGATCTCTACTATATCTCTTATGAATGTCAGGATTGCGGGTGCCCACATCGCCAACCACCACCTCAACACGCCACATCGTTGCCTTTTCCCTGTCGGTCAGAGAATAATGACAAGATGCGCGAGTGGATACTCAACCACTACTCTTCGTCTACATTCAATACCTTCCCACATCGGGCATTGCCAACGATGGCTGGTCCCCCTGTCGAAATCCATCTCGACGAGTCCGCCACATCTCGTGCTTGCCATACTGAGACAAAGTTTATCAGGACCTTCTCGGTGAAAGACCCCGGGCGTCATCGAGCGTCCCTTATTGGTGATTACACGCAAACATGATGGGACACCCCGACGGACAGTGGACCTGTCGCCGCTTTACCGTCATTGCAGACGGGAAGCGCGTTTGCCGCTGAAACGCCCTTCCACCTTGCTCGCCGGATCCCGGGCAAGACATGGAAGACTGTCACTGATGCCTAGAATGGCTATCACTCTGCTCCTCTCCGCGAGTCAGACCGTCACCTGACGACGTTCATCACGCCATTCGGTAGATGGCGTTAGTGCCGAGCCCCTCAAGGTTTCCTTTCATCTGGCGACGGATATAACCGACGTTTCAACGCCATTTTGTCTGACTTCGAGCGCAAGGAGCGGTGCGTGGATGACACCATTTACTTCGACGAGGACCTGGAGACTCACTGGTAGCGTACCATGGACTTTTTAAAGACAATTGGTGAGTCGGGCATAGTTGTGAATCCAGACAAATTTCAATTTGCTCAGCGAGAAGTAGAGTTCGCTGGTTTCGGTATCACTGACTCCTTCATTGAACCACTATCAAAGTTTTTCGATGCCATCAGAGACTTCCCTAAGCCCACTTCCACCACGGACATTCGCAGCTGGTTTTGCCTGGAGGCTTTCGAATCGTCGAAGAGAGCCATTATCGAAGCAATCAAAGAAGGCGTGAAAATTTACGACATGCCAAGAAAACGTGTCTCAGACCTGATTGGTTCACAAACTGAATTGGCTACTTCCTGACACAGAAACAGTGCACATGCCCCTCCCAGGTACATGACTGTTGCTCAGACGGATGGCACATCATCCTAGCAGGTTCTCGATTTCTATCTGGTGCCGAATCTCGCTATGCGCCGGTCGAGGGGAGGCACTCGCTGTTGCCTGGGGTCTTGAACAGACCAGGTTTTTCACTCAGGGATGCGACAACCTGCTAGTGGTAACTGGCCACAAGCCGTTAGTTAAGACCTTTGGCGACCGTACTCTTGATGAAATCGCCAACACCAGACTCTTCCGGCTTAAACAGCGTACCCTACCGTGGTGATTCACGATAATGCACATGCCTGGTGAATTAAATCTGGCCGCCGACGCTGCCTCTCGCTACCAATCGCCATCAAACTCGGTAAACCGGCTCAGTATCGACGATCAAATGGAGCACTCCCTTGCCGCCGTTATCCAGAGCGAAGCATCCAAGATATCATCGCTTCCATGGTCCCGAATCGTCGACGAAACTGAGAAGGATAGTCATATGCGTGCCCTGCTTCAAACTGTTGAAAATGGCTTCCCGGAGAGAGACAAGGATCTACCACATGCTGCGCCCTTCTGGCAATTCAGGTAAGCACTTTATGTCTCTGATGGCCTCATCATGTCCGCCGATTGTGTTGTAATTCCACCTTCTCTCCGGCGAACTGTTCTTGATAATCTTCATGCCGCCCATCAAGGTACTTCCTCAATAGAACTCCGTGGCCGTGCCATTGTTTTCTGGCCAGGGATAATAGCTGACATACACACGGTACGGGCAGCTTGCAATGACTGCAATCGCAACGCCCCATCGCCCTACACCTGAGCCCTAAGTTCTACCTAATTGGATAGTTTAAATTTTAAGTAAGGCGAAAAGATTGAATGTCTACTGAGAACAGCCAGGCAAGAATTCCATTTTTTGCAATGCAGTGTATAAATCTAACTTTATGACGCGTATAAAATTAAAAATCTATCATTATATTTACACATATTTTTCATTTGAAATATTTGTGACGCTTATATTTGAAAACACGAATTGTATCCCGATGGTAATTTACAGATATTAGGTTTTTTAATATTTATCAAATCGTTTTCTTTCGTGGATGATATTTTACACTGATCTTTAGCTTCTTCAAATCGACATCCAAACCATTCTGGATCCCGAGACCGATATAAAAAACTGCATCGGCGATATCACTTATTTGTTTTGGGATCGTTTGGTTGAAAAGTGACACGCCTCGAAGATCCCCTGCATTGCTTACTGTGATTCATTGATCAAGTATTTCCTACCGCTTTGATGAGTCACCCTAGGAATTTCTGGTATCTGCGCGAGTGGTTATAGTGCACAATGGTATTTGGTGATTATTCAAGATAAGGTGATTGTGCCCCTGACATTACGACAAACGGGTCTAAAGCATATCAACGCTGTCCATAAATGGGGTGTTACTGATGGAATTTTGAGCCAGATTGATCATCCATGTTGTCCCGACAAGACAATATATCTACATATATACAGTATATACTGTATAACAGAAAATTTGTGTCTGTCTGTCCCACCCCCGAAATGAGCTTGGCGGCCGGACCGTTGGTCCCAGGGACCCGAAATGTGCATGTGTGACCCCCTCAACCCTGCGGGTAACATAGGCCAGGTTTTGTTTTGATTGGTGGCTTGGTTTGGGCGTGGGCCGGGTTCCCATGGTTGCCATATAGGAGAAGCCGTAGTAATTTTAATTCTGCAGTAGCCGGCAATTAAAATCAATTATCAGTTGCAGTCAAAACATTTGAAAATACTTTTACTAATTATCGATGCTACGTACATAA
>JAUYWV010118737.1:0-11921 GCA_032274565.1 Nematoplana nigrocapitula
CTTGTATCTCTCATACTTTTTGTGTATAGATAAAATAACTCTAAAAATGATACGACCGCTACTATATGGAATCGCCGTATAGTTAATTATATTCATCAACAGTGATTAAATATTATATATATACAGTTTTTATACGTTACGTTTTGCTCGGGAATTGTCTTAGTTGTTTATGCGAAATACATTCTAAAAATATTAAAATTAATTTTTACTAGACTAGTAGTACTAGTTGTGGTAGTGTAGTAGTACTAGTAGTACTAGTTCTAGTAGTTGTACTGCGCCTGCGCTGCGCATAAATAATTATATTTATAATAAAATATTGATCTAAAATACTGAAAATATTCATATTGCATCTGCCTCTTTCACTTCAAACCACCCGAGGTCCGCCATCACTAATGCCATTTGCCTTTGGACCATATCGTATGCATTCATACTCATAGTTCATGATATCTACAAATCGCACATTAAGCTCTTGGCCTTGTCCTGCCCAAAATCCAGATGCCTTTTGATTAGTTGTCTCCAGGCAAAGATGGCATCAGTCATCTTCCTTCCATCCCTGAGCCTATTTTGTTTTTCCCCAATCTTCTTTTGCTCAATCGGGAGTCGAGCCTCGTATACATGATTTTTTCCAGAACCTTCATTTGAAACATTAGCTCAATAAAGGGCGATCTTGAACTTTCCCACATTAAATTATTTTTCCAAAAAATATGAAAATTGAAGTTATTTAAATTTATAATTTAGTGCATTTGTATCAATTATTTTTTAGTGGCAGCTACCTTACATTAACCCAACTGATTGACATTATTTACTGATAGTTGATATCAAGCAATGCAACAAAAGAAAATGTGACCCCCATTATACCTATTTGAATTCCCACATTTTGGAATTTATGTGGCGCCAGAGCTATGGCCAGGATCCATTTCAGAATTTCTTGGAACATATTCATAAAGTATACTCACGTCTGTGACTTTTAGGGCACACTTTCTGTATGCCTTTTGGTGTTTTCCATTTTGGAGTCCGCGGTAAATTTATTTTTTAATAAAAACAAATGTTTGAAATTTAGAATTTTTTTTTTAAATGTGGGAGAACTACCAAAAAAGCGCCCATATTTTTTCTGTATTACTATTTTATTTTCCAATTTTAGTCATGCATCAGTTATCAGATTCTATTTTGTTTAGTTTTCTGTTAACAAACTATTTTTTGATTTATATATTTATTTCGGAAAAGATAATTTAATACGGGAAAGTTCAAAATTGCCCAATAAAGTTTTGTTTTTTTACTGGGTATATGACCTCTCCCTTCTTTTCTATATTGGTACTATGATCCCTATCTTCCAGTTCTCTGGACATATAAATATAAATAATAATAGTCAACAGTTAAAAAATAATATTACAACACTTTCACTCTGTTTAAATAAACTAACATTTTACAAATATAACTATTAATCCAAAGTCAAATACTTATACTATTATTATATATAATGCATTAGCTCCAGCAACTATTAATTATTTAAATATATTCCAATTAAAAGAAAAATCAGACTCCATTTTAAAGCATGGCATACTATATATTGATTTAACTCAATAATAGTAATAATTGATAATGAGTTAATTATTATTATTTGACATTTAATATAAAAAATGTTTGGTAATTAGATCAATATTTTTATTTATATATAAAAATCAGTTTTTTGTATATTTTTAGAATATTTTTTTATATAATAAATAGTGAAATAATTCCCAATAAGTTTTGAAGTTAGGGTTAACTCTGTATACAAATATATACCAATATAAACAAAATTATAAGCTCTCATTTGGGGCTAATATAGTTTATAAACCCCTTAACAAACTCACTTTATTTCATATTATTAAAAAATAGCTTCATCTCAATTTATTTGTCAATCATTAAAATATTTGCTCAAATATTTTTTTATTTTGCTTTATAAATTATTTACAATATATTTTTTCATATAATATATTTATTCATTTACTCATTATTACTATGACCATTTAAAATCTTTTTATTAACTAAAAGTATATAAAAGTCTTATATATAAATATTAAAATGAAATTTTCATGTTCCTTTATTCAAATATTATTCTAATACATGTAAATTAATTTACTATTTTACTTTATGCAAAATACCTACCTTGTCCTTATTTCAAATTTATTACCATTATTTTACTAATTAAAATACTTAAATTAATAGTAGTAACTTTGAAAAAGATACAAACTACATTAGTCTCACGTTTAAAATATAGTATTTGACTCAATTGACATTATTGCTATATTATTGAAATTATTTTGTATTGAAAAATCAATATAATTTTTTTTCACTAATAAGATCAATATTGATATATATATAAATCAAATTTTAATATATATTTAGATATAATTATAATATATATTTCAAATTATAAATTTAATAAAATGATTTCTGTTACTAAAAATAATATATATATAAATATACATTATTTATAATATGAAAACATTAAATATGTCATAATTTACCATGCCTAGTGGCATTGACTCTCTTCTTACTAATTATATTTAAATACACTAATAATTTTATTACTGGTCAATCAATATGCCTTGTCAATGTTATTTGAATTATACTAAGCTTACACATTTGATTTTATAAAAACATTAATGTCACCCCTTAAAATAAAATAAAATTATATAATACTGAGGCTTAATTGAACTTGACTGACATTTATAGAAAAAATTGTTATTTATTCAAATATTTGCTGAGATATTCTTTTATAAATTATTTTTTAAAATATTTTATTATTTATATTGTTTTGAATTTGTTGTAGCAACTAAAATTGTATAAAAATCTTATATATTAAACATCAAAATCCACTTTTGATGACTTTTTTATCAATTATTAAAATATGAAAAAAATATTTATTATTTTATTTCAATGAAATTACTACCATTAATTGACTAATGGAAACACTTGAATTAATAATAGTAAACTTAAAGCAGATAAAAACTACATTAGCCTGGATAGGAAGGAAAAAAGTGATCATATGCATATAAGCTTGACCTACAATACTTGAGTTATGATGTATTTATTATTTTCATATTATAAATTATATATAATGTGAATAGTAATAATATCTAAAATTAATCTTAATTATTGTTATCAATAAATTTAAATAATATAAGCCAATTGATTTTTATTTTGTGAAGTAAGCCAAAATTTTAATTATTTCACTATTAATATATGAAAATATTGTTTAAACAAATATAATATATATATATATATATATATATTTGTTGCAGTTAAAGTGGTTAAACTGGTTAATATGAACACTAACTAAGGAAAACAATTAATGCTGACAGCTCAGTGTTGATGAAAAGCAGTTAATCGCTTTGGTGCTGTCTGGTTAGCTGTGACTTTCACTGCAGCCAATCATCAGCTAAGTAACACCTACAGTACACAGTTCATGTCAGTCGATGATGTGCCAAAGGAAAATGAAATGATGCTGCGTGAAGTTGCCGACTGGACTACGTTAGTTCTGGACAGGGGTTCTTCAAGTGCCAATGCACTAAACAGTGTAATAGTAACCGTTGCAAGTGTAAGAAGCATGGGGTCTTTTGTAACAGCCGATGCAAGTGCTGCTCTTTTTGTAAGAACAAGTCTGACTGAATGCTGAATAATGCATTTTATTGAATTGTAATTCTAAAATGCACTGTAATACATATTTTGATTGGAAACTGGGAATCCTCATTTTCCTTCTTCAGAAACTGATTTACTTAGTTTAAAAGTATGCAAGCTGGAAAGTATACCGGTGTGCTTGTGTAGGCATTACTCGGCTGATGATTGGCTGCAGTGAAAGTCACAGCTAACCAGACAGCACCAGATCGATTAACTGCTCTTTGTCAACACTGCGCTGTCAGCATTAACTGTTTTCCTTAGTTAGTGTGCACATTAACTAGGTAATGCTGGCATTAACTGATTTCCCACTTTAACTGCAACTTATATATATATATTTCTAATCTATCATGACATAGTATTTATTAATTTTCATATGATCATGTAGTGCATTGTACAAGTGGAATACTGCATAATCTGTTTTGACTTAGTATTGTTTCAGATAACAGAGTAGTTGTCATTCTGCAGGTATGGATGAAGCTTGAGATGTTCTTCCATTAACTAAAGCATCTGTCTTAACAAAGAATATCTGAAGGAAATTGTATATTTTTCTAGCCCCTGTGTTCAGAATCATAGCTTATACATCCGTGAAAGAAGGCCGATATACGAGAAATAAAAAAATGCAGCTGGAATGATAGAAAGCTAAATAGCTATGTAAAGAAAAGCCAGTCACAGCATTGCACATATTGCATCAGAGTGCAGTTCTCCTTTGACTAGTCCGATATGGGAGAGACTACAAGAGCCAGTTTTCACAGCTATAGGACAAGAACCAGAAGTTGAATGTGTTCTATCAGACGTGACAGTGTTTCAGTTAGACCAATTTCAAGACTCCAAATTATTTTTCAGCAGAACTGGATTGGTCTAATTACTTTATTCTTAGTATGATCAATTTTTTGTTCAATGGAAATGCATTTCATATTGTAGTATTCTATTTCTGCTTAACATCATGCTTTCAGTGAATTTATACAATTAAGTAAAAACGCAAGTTATTTCAACGCATCTACCATGAATGTTAGGTAGTTTGTGCTCTAACCTACGAGGCATTGCCTCATTTTGAATTATACAGAAATTTCGTAGATCTATACACCATATTATAGAAGTCGCTAAAATCCCTTTTTTTAAATGTCTTGGCAGCTATATTCATAAGCTATTGCTTTCAACTATATGAAAAAGGATAAATACTTTTGAAAACTATGTAATTAAAATATCTGAAATGCAGGGAAAATATAGTATTGATTTATCTGAATGTTTATGTTTCTTTTAATTTTAGCTATGCAGTACATCTACTATTACCTGGTCAGCCTGCTCTGGCTAATCTGCGTAAACGATGCCCAATTTTGTTCTCGAGATGATCAGGTGAATATTGCCATTTGAAACTTACTGAATCATTCCTGCTAATTTCTTAAATATATCTATTGCCTTGGACGGTTTATAGTTGAGGACGAACTTTGGCCATTTTAAAACTTATTTCCTATAGAAACATTTAACATGGTCCTACTTTTTTCAAAACAGCGCTATAGGGATGTTTGCGATGAACTTGTGTTTTTTATGGATTGATTCCCAATTTAAATCAAGATTAGATTTTTTGTTTATTTAGATTTTATTTATCTCCCAGTCTTCGCATAGTGTGCAATTTTCTTGTAGTCCACACAATATGGAAGAAAGTTTACTTGACTTTAACACTTCCCTAGAGACGATGGATGTCTGAAATCACTTCGTTAAGTATAATGGACTTTGTTGTGCATGCTGCGCCCTTCAGGTGACCATTTCCGGCGCCAAGGAGACCAGTCCACAGGGCAGTCCGCAGAGTATTGTTGCTCCCGGAGATAACCTTTTCCTCACCTGTTGTCACCCGAAGGGCGGTGGCGATTTGGAGTGGACCAATGAGAATACGAACGAGGTTTTCCGGATTGGCCAACCTTTGGCCGGAAGTCGCAAGTATGCTTTTCTGGACGAGAAGAGTCAGCTGATTCTGGCCATCGAGAATATCGCTCTCAAGGACGCCGGCCAGCATATATGCCGGCACAGCAAAGCTTTGTTTAATCCGGCCGGTGTTCGGGTAGTTGTCAAACCGAAACAAAACAAGTGAGAACTGCCCCCACTGATAATTAAATTCGCTCTTGCCCTTATAGTCATAACTGACCCATCATTTCTTTATCACACTTTTACACTTCATTTTCAGTTCTCCGTATTTTCAGTTGTTTCATTTCTTCGCAAATCCGCTGCGCCATTTTTTATTCGTCTGCACCAAAGCTGTCCAATTTCACGAATGACCTGGCTTCATCTGACTCCCTCCCATGTTTATCTGATCAGTCTCTACTACTTGCCCTTTCTGTTCTTGGAGCCGTTATTATTATTTTCATCGTTAACTGACGGTTTGAATGGTCTGGTTACTCCGTTTAAATATAACCTGTTAAAATAAATTATTTTATTAACATATCTGTGTAATTTACTACTAATCCGTTACAGAGTGAGCACCAAGCATATTACAGCAACAAATATCAGAAAACTGTAGTAAAATTAGCAGTTATTCAGTGTCTGTTAAAGTTCATAAACACAGTATTGGGGCGACTTCTCTACATTATCATCTACCTTGAAGTGGATGGGTAATCGAAAACAGTAAAGTGTCACAATATGTAGATAATATTTTGTTATATTTCTTTCTTAGACGGTTTTAAATTTGATTTGTGTTTGATGTTCAGTGATTCATCATTTCTGAAATGCGCAGAGCGGTAGCAATTAATGACTGGAAATGCATATGATAGCAATTATAAAATCACATTGCAAAGACCGGTGTACGTAACTGCTCTATACATCACGCCAGAGTAGACACTGATGAGGCTAAAGACTTAAACAAACCGTTGAACCCGACTCACTTTTGTCTGTTGGAACGCATCAGTTGTTGTGTTACGGATGTGCTATGTATAGTATCGGTTTACTATTACATTTCGCCTGGTTTATGATACTGTTTTTGTATTTCTTAAGAGGTGTATAAATGTTACTTGTAGCATGTTTAGCTAATGTGATGTCTGGCCCACAGCGTATGTATACTATACAGGAACATTATCCTCTCCTGTAGGATTGATATGCGCCGGAATGTGCAAATGTTTGTCCGAGGTTCCCCTGTCGTTCTGGAATGCCCAGGAGCAAGCAAGTCCAAAATGTCGACCGGTGAGCGTCCGACATCTTGGCTCTTTGTGGACAAGAACACTAAGGCGAGGAAATTTTTCCAGGTAGAGTATTGTAATTAATGTTATCTGCCTAATAGATCCTCTAGGTGCAGTTTCGCTTTTCAGAGCGCTTTTAGAGATAACGTAATGTCTCTCTCTTTGCCAAAACCCCGCAGAAGTGGTCTGCTATTTTGTCTCAGGGAGGAGTGGGAAATGACATTTTAAAGTGCAACAGTATGTGTTCTATACAGAAGCAAATATCGCTTAGTATATATAGCATCGATTGGTTTGACTTTGATGAATGTTATATGGAACTGATGCAAGCCCGATAAGTCTAGAGTCAAGAACGAACTTTCTACACCGCTTTGTTGGCTAGTATGTACTCTCTCCCTTCTGTCGCAAGTCGAAGGTGCTGTAAGGGGATACATTAGAGTCTGTGTATTCGAGTGGATAATATCATTGATTTTCATCTGCGTCTAATTTTCCCTAGTTCTCTCATTGCCTCTCCTGGAATCCTCGGACTTCGTATATAGCAATGGAACCACACACACTAATCCTTTCATCGATATTTCAGGCATTTATCTCGATCCAGAAAAGCCCCTCCCCTCTATGTAGTTGAATGAGAGTAAACGTTTTCTAGTAGACTAAATTAAATTACTAACGTTAATGGTGAAGTAGTACTGTACATTACGCCACGAGTATTCATTCAGCGACTGCTTTTCGCCAGGTGTTATTTTCTTTAATTATTTAATTGGGGTGAATGATTGAAAATGACGAGTGGCGTGTTAGTTGTGTTCCCACTAAAATTTTGTGGCCATTGTTGGCTAACCAATCATGGCGCTGTTGAATGAGTGATTTATTTGTCGTCTATTTCGTCGTGTATGTCAATCATGTATCTATTAAAAGTCATTGAATAATCATTAAAAACAGGCACATCTTTTAAGTCATACAGTGCTTTGTCAAGGACTCACTTATTTTGTCAAAATTGCATTATTTTCGTTTAGTTGTGCTGTACTTGCGTTTTTCTGTACCTGCGTTATTGCTAGCGTTTTAGTATTTGCCTGCGTTTTTCTCTGATTGTAGATGTTTTCTTCAAACAGGCAAAACAGCCAACAATTTCACATTATTTAAAAAAACGTTTAGATAAAACGAAACACCGTTGTTTACAAGAGCACAGTTGATCTTTTATATACACTGCTGTGAAGGAATACAGTTTGTTTTTGTGTCTGGAAACGATGTCATCGAAATGGCGGCCTCCATTTACAATACACGTTTCAGTCGATTCCTAAAATTTTCCATCACCCGCCGAGTCATTTCCGGCGTTTATGTGAGACGCCATATTACGTTATCAAAAGTACGCTTTTTTGTTTTTAGGAATTTGTAGAATACTGTGTCGGCCATTTTTTTGTTTCTGCATTTTTTCTTGGCTTGCGTTATTATTTCCATAATATCGAATGGCAGCAGTGCATTAAGTCAATCATTTCGAGGCTTTCAATCTGAATTTTCTTTATTAACCTTTCTTGTTCGAAGCAATAGAAGAACGTTTGCGCAGTCTTATAAAGAAAGTGTTGAAACCCTATTTTACTGTATACTGCTGTTACAGGACCTTATTTATTTAAATTTGATCTCACAGAAGTAAATAAAGTGTTCTCCTCATATTCGTCTACGGCATTTTCCTTCGCCTTGATAAGTATTTTTAGCGGTTCGAAGTGGGATTGGACAGTTTGTTTGATCTAGGAGTCTTCCTTCTGCGGCTAGTTTGTCAGCCTCTTCATTTCCATTAATTCCGGCGTGTCCAGGTACCCATTGCGATCGGAGTGAAATGAAGCAATCTGGTTCAAAAGGCTAAATAAACCCAGTGTTCTGTGCTCATAAATACTTTTTTAATTTGAAATTTATCTTGTGACTATAATGTCAATTTTCACCTTATTTTAATGTTCTCACTATTTCATATCATTATTTTAATCTACTACTCCGTAATTGTTATTTGAGTAGGTCTTATTGATTTTTCGGTCGCTCCTGTTAGTGGAGATTATTTCGCTGTAAGTTTCAGTTACGATTTTAATTAACTTTAACCGCGCTTGGAGCTTTCTGAAGAGAACATCGCTGAAAATCAAATAAACGTGCGATGATTTATGTTGAGTGCTAATCAATTTGTTCCCAATTTTGTCCTTGTGTTATATTTCAAATCATCCATATTTTTATTTTAACATATCAGGTAGTCTGTATATACTATCTGTCTGTATGAAACTGCCGTTATCTTCCCATCACTTTACAGAAAGGCTTACAACAATTTTATCAGATTAGGGTAGGTGTGTATTTTAGTATCTTCCGATAAATAATATTCGTGTATTGGAACATGTCGTTTTACTGAATTGAAACATATGTATTAAACTCGACTCTAGTTTACATTGACGACATTATATTACTTCGACTGATACAGTTTTTTCCTGAATAAATAATTCTTTAGAGATTCTTTGGGCCGATCACGCGAAGGTGTTAGTTTCACCTTCATCGATGAGTTGAAAATCATTGTTTTAATGGAGCAGATGGACCGAGTTGGCGGGTATATATTGTACATAGTATATATCTGATTTGTAAATCTCTTTGTCTATACTCTTGGTGGACCTATCGTCTTTCGATTTGTTGGAAAGTTATATAGAGCAATAATAAGAATGATCCTCTTTAATCACTGTCGTCTAGTATCCACTTCTGTGATTTCGCATTCGTTTTGACGGAGTCCAAAGAGTTGTTGTTAAGTATTGTCGGGTTGATAAATAACGATTGGATATCTCTCTGTGATAAGCTGTTTTGTGCTTTATTACTGCATTCGTCAAACTTCAGGAGGACACTAGAACCAGTGCAATCCGCATCTTTGAAAATTTGGCCAAACTGGAAGTAATCGATCCCAGCCAGGGGTTGATTCCAAATAAAATCTGGTGTTCTTTTCAAGTTCCCGTCAAAAACGATCAATCTGGTGATGCCAAAGGATGGTACGAAATTTACTGGGACGTCTATGATCCTGTGGAAGTGAGTAAATATGACTTAGAATATATCATAGTTGAGATGTATTTGAAGAACAAGTGACGTAATTAAGTGTATACTGATATTTGTGAAAAATGTAAAATAACGGTGAGATTGCTAATATATACAAGGTGTTTTGATCCGTAAAATGAGAGTGGAAACTAGTCAGAGAGTAAAAGACGGGGAGAGGGAGATGAACACGTACACAAAAGCGGATAGATAGACAGGGAGAAAGAGGGAACCCAGCAGTGCGAAGACCACCGTGGCCTATTTGTGTAGAAAATGGATGGCAACATGATCCACCCACCCGCCCACCCACAAACACATGTAACACTAGATATGGACATGCTGGACAGATGGAGCCCAAATATGAACAGGGCACTCGTCACTCACCTGGAGCACCATGCACCGGTTTGGAAAAACGAGAGACCCCAACTGCAAAGCTTGCGAAGAAGAGGACAGGGTAGAGCACCTGCTAGTGAGGTGCCCCGCCTAGACGATACCCCGGTGCCATCTGTGGGGGACTTTCTTACAGCTCCAGGACGTTCTCTCACAGCCGTCACCTTCGACAATCGACTTCCTTTGGCAAGGGAGGCGGACCGACCCCCGCATGTGGACGATCCGACATCAAGACGGACCTAAACCTTGGTCTAGCCTTTGCGGATGCGCCCCAGGGCAACCGTCGTTGTGTGCTGGCGAGACGAGACACGTAGATAAAATGGTTAGAGAGACCGGGACAAGAATGAGTAGGCAGACTGACAGATGTCACCTCGTATACAATGTGTCGACTTTTGACGGATATGTCATATTTCTACCTGTTGTGGGTCTCTATATTGCGGCTTCCTCATGAATCACCTCCACTCTCCCAAAGTCGACTGATTCCCAGATTTCCTCCTTCCGCCTGGTCAACGGACATTGTTCCTATTTTTGCTGTGTCTTTTCTTGTTACACGACTACTTCAAGATGATATTCGCGACGAAGGCAGGGATTATCTAGCTTATCCCGCTGAAAACTTTGAATTTTCGAACTTTGAAATGTTTTAAATAATATCAAATTTGCCTCTTGGTGTTGACAGGGTGTCGTAATGTTTGGTAAACTAATATTGTATTATTTACGAACTTGTTTGTTTTGTTAATTTTTAGGTGCGTCCTCGCATTTCTATAAAGAGTCTTTCTGTCTTTCTGTAAAATGTCACCGTTTTGTTCGAAGTCGCTTTGAATTAGGTAATCATTATTTAATAACACTACAATATAATATAAAACATAGTTTCCGATATGATTTCTATTATGGAGTGTGATTCTATTTTTTGATCTATGGAATTACATGTGTTTTTTATTTTTTATTTTCCATCTATTTCTGTTCATTATGAAGTGACACACTCTTAAACTACCACTGATGTTGGGTCAACAATAGTCTTAGTTTTTACAGGACGATATCGATTAGCGTTTGTCTTTGTACCCTGGTAGATGGACCGTAAGTTGACTTTATAAACTGTAATTCTTTCTATACTAGTGACTTTTCTCATTTGTGCCGGTAGAGTGTCCTTCACTATTTGGAACACTATAATGTTAGGTCATTGCCATACGGTGTATTTTGTTTGAACATGGTAAAGATAAATATCGGCTATATTGTACAACTACAGAAGTTTCAGAGTGGACGACTAGTACTAATGCAGTCCTTTCTTTATTATTTGATCATTATGCCAAAAGCATTTTCACTAATAATAATTAACACTAAACAGTGTGTTTTATTTAAATGTTCGTCTTTACAACATGATATTCACTTTATAATTAATGCAATTTTGAAGTGCCGTAGATTCGAGTGCTAAACAAAAGTATGTTATCGCGTAAGGTAGTTAATTGAGCCGTCAGCGATGTAGCAAAAAACATATAATGAACAGAATGTGAATCAATCTGTCAATTTTAACTTAGAGTTCAACTCACTAACAGTGAAAACTGCCGATAGGAAATAGCGAATAGCACATTCCTCGAATAGGCATTCCTCTCGGACCGCAGAGCCACCGTCACTGTGGATAATACCCGCAGCCGCAACTTCCGCTTGCGCCAGGGT
>JAUYWV010118748.1:0-11921 GCA_032274565.1 Nematoplana nigrocapitula
CCCCCCCCCCACCCCCCGGTATGGATAGGTTTAATATAACCAATTTAACAAATTAACTAAAGCGATAGATAATCGATGCGTCTGTTAGAATCCAAGGACATGTAATGTGTAATCTTATTGAAGCATGAATTCAACTCTACTGCAAATCGCAAATATATCGAGAGAATAAAATAGCGCTCGAGATGTTATGTATGTGGGCTCCATTTTACGTTTGACACTCTTAGATCAACACTTGTGTGTGTTAGAACCTATAGTGGCATTTTCAAAGTTTAATAATAAAATATTTTAAGGAATCTCTTATATCAATCGTGATTGTGAGATAGTAATCATTATTTATATGCTTAATACTGGTAAAATTCATGTGTATAGGTTGAGTGATCACCTTGAGATCCAAATGGATTACTTTTTGAGAGTGGATGTATTGGACCCCTTCGCAGATTTCCTTCATGAACTTTTCACATTTCGACTCTGTGAGGTCAAATGTTTCATCTATCACGCGTTCGAAGAGTTCACCACCGGTAATACTGAAAGGAAGATTGAGCCAATTAGAAAACATCAAAAAATCGTTCAAGAATAAATAAAAGCTCTCTAAAATCCTGGCTTTCTCCTTAAGTAGGACAGGGGAAAGCTTCTAGAGAGGGGAGAAGTTAAAAAGTAACCGGGCGTGATTGATGATTCGCGGTGGCTAAAACGGACGACCAATAGTTTAAATTAAAACTTATCAACCAGAAGTGTAGGTATAATATAAACATTTAGAAAGAAAAGAAAAGAAATTTAAAATTATCTATTTTATTCTTATGACATGGATTGCCTTCAAAACAACATACAAATGTTAAATAGTCAGAATTAGCAAGAGAAACATTATGGAAAAAGTCAGATTTTGTCGACAATGACATTTTCTTAACAGAGGGCAGAAAACGACTTTGCGATTATAAGAAAACCGAAATTATAGATAAAACATTACACAGTAACAATAGATGGAATATGAGCGAGGATACCGGACAAAAATTTAGAATTTCTTTAAAGTTTGTTTCATTCGTTTTCAAAATTATTCTAATTATTATCTAAAGAAAATATATGTACATTTGGTAAGAACATCTATAGCGGAAACTCACTTTATTAGTCAAATTAACTAGTTTTACAGTATAGTTTGAAAAATATTGATAACAATTTTCGTTGCTAGAACGAATGAAACCAGCGAACACTATAACCAGACTAGACCACAATTTCCATAGTATTTGGATATCTATTTTAAAAAAAAGAAATCTACTGTATTTAGACAGTACAAAATCTATTTCGATCAATAAGATATCGCAATCTTAGAGAGCTTTTCCGCCTGGTTGGTTTTGCTCTGTAAGTTTCTTAGTGAATTCAAACAAGCTGTAAAGGGGACCTGTGTGTTAGCAGGAAGCATTCATAAACAAGAAAGCTGATTAAACAACAAGAAATCTATTTCAAAATTGAATTAATAAAATTCGTATAAATTAATTATTCAAGCAACACCTTTCAAGTAATTAATTCAGATCAGAACGTTATTTTATATACATAAATTAAATACCTGCACAGAGTGGCTGGGGTGCAAAGTACATAAAGAAAACAAAGGAAAATCGTCGAAGGATTGTGGACGCTGATAGAGAAGGTTGGAATATTTTGTACATCTTGTGCGATTACTAAAGATTCCCAGACCAACTGCGTATGGAATAGCACACAGAAGAACAGGCAAGTATTCTAATGCGAAGGGGGGCAGCAAACATGTTAAATAGGACAATGATATATGCGAAACAATTGTGAAGAAAAGCATGAACAGTACTGAGCCGACGATTGCAATTAAAGCATTTAATTCACGAATGGCTGCATGACTACTTTGGAAATAACAAAATGAACCTATCTGACAGCTGTCCGAGCAAGATCATGAACGGAATGATGTACACATTGAAAAAGTCGCAATACTCAATGTGTTAAAGATCAGAGAAGATATCACGTAAACTGGATGACGCTTGCAAAAGGAAATGGACACGAATTGATTTATGAAGATGAAATGAACTTCGGCATCTGGACGTAAAAGTCGAATGGAAGGAGCAAAAGGGGAACAAAAGTCATCGAACGGTAGCAAATTCAAAAGGGGAAAATCTCAATATAATCATACATTGGGGAAACCACATACAAACTCAGTTACTATTGATGTTTTGGTGCAATTCACTCCTCGTCGCGTAAGTGTTGCGTTTAATATTCACTGCATAGGATTAATAAATTCCAATTTTGAAATAGATTTCTTGTTGTTTAATCAACTTTCTTGTTTTATAAATTAGATATCTTATCGATCGAAATAGATTCCTTACTGTCTAAATAAATTTTTTATTTTTTTAATCGATATCCAAATACTGTACTGTAGTTATTTGTATTGAGTGAAAAAACATTGATTCGGTTATTTGATCTTGATCAAGTGATTTTAAAGTCTATGTAATCCAAGTAACACTGAACTTAGTCATATCTTATCTCTTTCTCCGTGTGCACAAGGCTTTGGATTACATCACTGGTAAAACATTTAGCGGTTTTTACTTGAGAAGTCATTCTTATTTTTCAGATTACAGCTCATATTTCTTTACGATTCTTTTGTTGCAAGTTTTGTTTAGTTTATACTCACGGCATGTTTTTCCGTCAAGATGTGAGTTTTATTACAAAATTAGTCCTGTTGTTAGAAATTGTACGTTCTAATCTATCTTCGTAGCATTTCCCCAATTCCAAAAGGTTTATAAGTCCACAAAAGCCCACCTACTGTATAAGGGCCGATGTGGCGGTCTACCCATCCACCTGGTATTATTATAAAAATACAATTAAAATGTCTTTTAATACGACAGAGAAGATATTCATAGGACTGTGCCATCATTTGTTATTGCGGTTAAGTGATATTAAAATACTTTTGCATAACAGCAGTATACAGTAAGCTGCGAACGAGACTACAGCGGTTGGCGTATGAATTATGTCAAAATTGAGATTAGATGGGTTTTGACAAGGAGAAAGCACATGACACGGTTAGGGCGAGCTATAAATACATCACGAGCCACTTTCTATTTGTGCGGAATACATCTGACTGGTAGATACTGGATCGTCGTCGAAATTTTTATTTCTGTCTAACTCCTGCCCCTGCCAAAGTGTGTGTTGCCCACACAAGTAGAGATAAGCATAATTGAATTCAAGAAACACAAATGGGTCAAAGGAATGCGGAAATAAAATCCAAAAGAGATAAAAAAGCAAACCAGAATATTATCGGACGCATATGGTTCAGGGGAAAATATCCGATGTACTGTATATGGGTCTGTATTCCCCAATTGCACACTTACCACTAAGAGGCTGATTGAACGATCGAGGATCTCTCTCTCCCCAATCTCGCCCTCCTTTCCTATTTCACCGACATCATGCATATAACTCTATATTATAGCCGTGATAGTCATGCCGACGCATCATGTTTTTCTGCCCATCGCCAACGGTCCCCTAACCCAGAAGTTGACTGTCACTCAGCAACGGAAATGTCACGTTTATAGTTGTGACTTGGAAACAGACAGAGGAAATGGGGCAACAGTAGGGATGCGTAGGCGTTAGCTATAGTCGGTAGAAGGAAAGTTTGGAAAGTCGGTTAGGACTAAGAAAAAAATTCAGCGCCTGTAAATTGGTTTAACTCTTTCGTTATTTCTGCACCACATGAACCCTATACCATACATATACAGTACAGTACATATATCGATTGATTCAGTTGTAGCAGCCATCGATTTCCTGCTCTAATGTCTTAGAGTCAGGTTTCAAGTTTTGAGATTCGTTAAGTAGCATGCTTTCGACAGTGGCGCGAAACAATTGAATTTTTAGATTTCCAGATCGTGTCTAATCTAAACATTGTTGTACAGAGTGGTCTACTTTTTCGGTTCTCTGGCTGAAGGCAGATTTTAGTTCCGTCATCTCCTTCTCCTTCAGAGCAACTTGATGGTCTTCCCTCCTGTAGATCATCCATCATCTCCTTTCATTAAATAGTTCTCCGAAAGAGTTGTTAATCTGGATGTAGTTTTTTTTGTTTTAATTTGGATTCAATCATTCCTCAGATCAATTTCCTGTCTGGCAGCGCGATTCAGTGTACTAATCCGATTGATTTGTTCCGTAGCGAAGTACAGTATATAAATTCCATGTTTATTCTCTTCTGAGTCCACGATTAACGAACTCTGCTTATGTAAGTGGAGTCGAATGCCTCTGTACAATAATACATTTACATTTCCAAGCTCCACTTTTTCGTGACATGCAGTTACAGTAGATATTGATTGACAACAGAAATAGTTTTGTCACACTGGATTCGCACTTTCACTTATAGAAATGCGATTGCCCATTATTGTCTAACAAATTTCCTTTATTATAATGAGAATATTCGAATGTCATATTTATTTTCTGATATCACAAAGAAGCCGAGATAATCAATAATGAGATAGAAATCCTAGAAATAACAAACAATTCCCTTTATGAATAATGAGTACAAGTGGCAAGTGGATAGGAACAGCGCCATATATTGTTCTTTTCTTATTAGTCTTCTTTTATTAGTTGCTAATATGTCTATATTCATATCAAGAATATATAGCAATGGCTTTCACAAATAAATGTTCTCATGATTTTCGAATATTTTTATTATGTTTATGTTTATTAATACAAATAAATGACTCTGAATTCTTACCTATACCTTACGTTCTAATTTTTGTAGGCATGTACGCACAAAAGTTTCGGATATATAAACATCATTTTGAACAAGCATATTTAATGACTTTTAAATCTTTCAAAACAGCAACCTATAGTGAACGTCAAATTCCCCAGAAAAGCAATGAAGATTAGATTCCTCGAGGAATACAGAGTAGATGCATGTAATAATATGGAGACTGTCTGAATAAGGTAATGGACCATAAAAAATGTGAAATTGTAATAAAGATTACGAATTTAGAAACTTACCAATTTCCACAATAACAAGCATACTATATAAAATTGAACATCAAACATTTTATGAGGTAATTGTACAGAATTAAACTTAAAAATGATTATTAATATTAACAAATTATACAGGGCGTTCCAAAAGTCAAGAATCCCGGCAAATACACGAATAACGAATTTTGTGCCGAAATATTTCTGTTCATGGAAATATATAAAGGTTTAACAGATAAAAAAATAATTTCAAAAATTGTTTAGATTGACGATCATCTTGTTTCAATACATACCGTATGATTTCTGACTGATTAGAATTTTTGTGAAAGACTTCGTCGAACTACATAAACTGTGGCCATCAAACATTGAAAAGTAGACTAATCACCAAACGCTTGCACCATTATCTCCTGATTGCATGCATTATTTTATCTGTCCAAAATTCAGTGGATTATTGATTTTCAGAATACTTTTCCTCTGCTGTGAAACTGTTGGAACACCCCCTACGCCTACTGCGAATAAAGACAAAACAATAAATCTTTAAATGTCAAAAGGAATTCAGAAGTGAAAATTAGGAAATTTAGAATTGACTTTGTGTCATTGAGTATTGTTTATCTACGCATAATTGGACGCATAAATTAGGAAAAAATCTTTTGTAGAAAGCAATGGTCTTATTATGGGGTCATTTTTATATACTTTCCTAATGTCTTTTCCAAATACTTCTTCAAATATGACCCTTCCAAAAAGCCCGGCTAGTATATGAGAATTATGTAAACAAATTAAGTGACAAATATAGATAGATCACTGCTGGTATATATAATGACACGTAATGCTGCATGTACATGACAAGAAAGAATACATGCTGATATATGGTGAACAGAATCAAAAGTTCATTATTTTTCCGTCACTTTGATCCTCGAAAGATTAAACGTTGTGTTGAGTTATTTTTCGCTCTTCCAGAAACACAGCAACCTACGTTTGTTTTTTCGACAAAAAGATCAATGAAGAAAGAACAGTCAATATTATCCAAAAGCACGTTTGGGCGTGGCAATAAGAACAATATGCGACTTTTAATGGCGCAGTTATCTGTACGAATTTAGAAAATGTCAACAAGCTGATACATGATACGAGTTTAAGCACGAGTTTCAAAGCAGTATTTACAATTTTTTTTAGTGTATCGTTTGAAGAAAAAGAGCCAAATTGCAACTTTGCATTGTTTTTAAGTTAGCGCAAAGAACGAAGCTGTTGATTTTTCGTTAATAGTCAACTCGCCCGGTCAGTATATGGCATATACTATGTACGTGGCATTTCTTATTAAACTCATTTTAAATTTAAAATTTGGGCTTGACTGTCGTATATGACACTATTTGTTATCATACGAATGCTAGGAACATGCTCTATTTGACGGAAACTCAAGAAACGACAGTACATGTGGTTGTATAGCTAAAAATACACTTAGAGAGTAAAGAACATCAAAATAAGCATTTCACTTGACTTTCTACCCAAATACGCATAAATAGAAACTACAAATTGTGCACACGCAAAAACATTATTGAACATTTTCCCACCATATTACATGTAAAGAAAGAAGAGAGTATTATCTAAGCAATAGCAGTTGAGGAATTTATTTATCATTCGAAGAATTTTACTGAGAAACGATTTTTCTTACAATTGTCTAGGTAAAATTTAAAATATGCGCGCGCGTAGTCATTCTTTAATATATTCACACAATTTTATATCTACTGAAAGAAGGAAACATTATATAAAAGTTAGCAGTTGCGGAATTGTTTTATTGCTCATTGAATTTAAAAAGGGGTGCTTCTCAATTTTCGGATCTAGCCCAGGAAACGACCTAGTTTACCTTAGCAACCAATCAGAGCGGAGTACGTCAAGGTCATCTATTTTTTTAGCCAATCAGAGCGTAGTATGTCATAAGTAGGACAAGGTCATGTGTAAAGTCACGTGAAAATTATTCAAGGTCACGTGTCATTTTCCAAGGTCAGCGGGGAAACACCCCTAAAAATAGATTTGAGAATTTCAATGACTTCACGGGGAAATCTCCCCACTTAAAATAGATTTTGGAATTTTGATTTGAAATTCCCCTGGCAGGAACGAATCAGATTTAAATATGTTATGGTCACGTATCGTGCGGTGTCTTCTCATTGCTGCCGTAAAGAAAATAATGGTTTCTTTTTCAATTCGAACAGACTGTATTATGAAGTTTATACATTGTTATTGTGTATTACGAAGTTTATACACTGTTATTGTGTACGGCTCTCTCCCGAAGCTCAGTCGCTGCGGCTGAGGCACTGCTGGTCAGCGATGGGAGGTTGGCTTCCTTCAGTAGGGCCGGGATAGGTGTCGATTTGCAGCATCCCGTGATGACGTGGGCTCCAGCTCTATGGGTTACCGCCACGATCTTCTGGTTTGAATCCGCAGTCATCGACAATCAGGATGAGGTCTCATATAGGGCTACAGGTTGGGCGTAGGTCTTGTAGAGTGCCTCCAGTGATTTTCGGTTCTTCCCCCAAGTGCGGCCGGTGAGACAGCGGAGAATGTTGGCTCGCCCCTGTAGCTTTTTCCTCGCCACCTTCGCCTAGTAATTGAAGGTAACCTGGCAGTCCAGGTGAACCCCAAGGAGAGGGGTGGAGTTCGAAAGGGGCCTGTGTGTCTCCCAACATGATGCGGGGCATCGCCTTCCCGTTGACCTCTCTCGGGTCCAGAGAATGGAAGGAGACGACCGACTTGGTAGGGCTCAAATACACTTTCCATTGTGAGCACCATTCGACTAGCCACGTCCCAGCAGGTTGCAGGGCTCTTTCCCATGCACCGACGGTAGTGCCCTGGGCTCCAAACGTCGTGTCGTCGGCGTAAGCCAGCTTCAGACAGTGTAGAGGAGCGCCTTGGAGCAGATCGTCCATATAGATTTACCAGAGAGTTGGGGCAAGCACCGACCTCTGTGGAAGACCCTCCGAGAAAACCCTTGAATCGCTCCTGACCTCGTCACAGGAGACGTATGCCCGACGGTCGAAGATGAAGGCCCGGATTCAGCGAATGAGGCAGGTTGGAACGCCTTTGCACGAGAGTTTCTCTATTAGGCTCTTCGTTATTGTAGGCGCGGAAGAAGTCTGCCAAGAGTAGAGCGGTGCGGAGGGCTGGCTTCTTCCCCTGTAGGCCGTCGAAGATATACTGAATGGTCGTGCCGATTTGCTCCTCGGTTGAACGTCCCTTCCGGAAACCCGCCTGCGATGGGTGAAGGAAGTACCGGATTTAGAGGAGCAAGGTGAGTTGCTCGTTGGCCATTCTTTCTGTTAATTTTCCCATACAGGACAGAAGACTTATGGGGTGGAAAGAGGATAAAGATTTTGCCGGCTTTCCTGGTTAAAGAATGGATTGGATCCTCGCCACGCGCCAAGATGCGGGAACGGAACTAATGGTTCGTAATAAGTTTATCATGTCGAGAAGGCAGAGGTAGCCGAGATCAGACAGGTTTTGAAGAAGAACGTTTGAGATTTCGTCAGGACCCGGTGAGGAGCGCTCAGGGAGGTGTTTGATTGCTTGATTGTTTGATCGCAGGTTGTGCGTGTAGCATTGCGGGCCTCGAGTTTAATATCCCTGTCCGCCGCCTTGGCCTTCGGGATACAGTTGATCTTTGCATATTCCTTAAAAGAGCGAGCCTTGGCTTCATTTGAGACAGCCGATCGTCCACCGTCCGAGCGGATCCCAGACGAGACATTTGCCCACGGGGGTGCGTCTCGGATGATGGCCTAAAGTCTTCCTGACGTCATTTCTGATAAGGGTCTGTTACTATCTCTCTCCAGAGGTTTTTTTCGCTTGGTAAATAGTTTTTCTCTCCGCAATAATGGCCTCCTGAAAGGCAGCGGCGAGGTCGTCATTCCCTGAGTCGGCGCGAAGGTCCTAGAGTGCAATTCATCGGGCGATGCAGGCCTGCTCAGCCTCCTCATTCCACCAAGCTGCATGTGATCTCCTAGCGCCTCTTAGAATAGAGGCCATAGCGGTCTTTAGGATAGCCGAAGCCAGACGGCGTCGTGAGTCGACATGGGGGGGGGGACTGTGAACAGTTCACCACGGCTTCGTCGAGCAGATTGGCGAAGAGCTGCCAGTACGCTTTTTTGTAGGAAAAGCGGGTTCGTCGACGATGTATTGAAGGCGGATTCTTCCCAGAAATGTTCACCAGGATGGGCAGATGGTCGGAGCCCAAATGCTGCCCGAGATTCCATGTTTTCATGTGCTCCCACGTTGAATGGCAGAAGGTGGCGTCCGGTGCGGTACCTATTCCTCGGGGGCTGAATCTGGTGTTGTTGCCGTTGTTGAGGACCACAAAGCCGTTGGTGAGAGCCCAGTCATCTTGGCGTCGGCCCATCTCGTCCTCGTTTTCATTGGAGTCCCATGATCCTTGGTGTGCATTGAAATCCCCCAGCACGAAGAAATCAGAGCTGTCGGGGAGGAAGTTGGGGTCAAAAAACTGGACTCAAAGGTCGACTAATCTGACCGGGGGATATAAATGTTTAGCAGAGCAATGGGGCGAACCAGTCGGGGGTCGTGGAGACGAATCACCGAGGTCTCGGTTGTGGTTTCGTCCTGGCTTTGCGCAAGATCAACCTCCTCGAACTGAACACCCTCCTTCACCAGGAAGCAGACACCGCCGTGATGAGTAGTCGCTTTCGGCCAGTCGGTCTTTCCTGCCGGCTACCTGCCAGCCATTCAGTCGTGGAGTTGGTGTTCCTGCCGATAAATTCGTTTCCTGGCGGCAGGCAATATCCACCTTCTTCTAGGAAGTGGAGGAGTTCAGTTTTCTTTGACCTTAGGCCCGCTATGTTCGACTGGAGGATACGAAGGGTACTGTTAGGGACACTCGGGCTTCCTACAGATTTAGGTTGCAGATAGGGTGCTACCGGCGGAGGGTTATCGGGTGTAGCGGCTTCGCGAGTCAGAGCGAGTGGGTTAACTGCTTCGGAATCCTGAAGTTGATCCCGATCGTCAGTCTTGTCAATAGAGGCAGTTGATTCACATTGTGGGCAAGTCCAGGGATTGAGCGTGCGGGCCAGGGTGTTGATGTCAAACACTCTTAGGCCACTGTACCTGTGATGCCACCATTGGTAGCAGTTGACACATCGAGTGGAGAATCTACGGGATACCTCACCGCGGCAGCCGTCGCACGAGAAGTTATGGCTTAAATTCTGTTCCAACATCACCAGCTCAAAGAATGAGCTAAGCCAGATGAGCAGGACGATCTGGATCAGAACGGAAAACCCGATTGCAAAGTCGATTGGATTGGTCCTTTCTTTCTCCTGAAGAGGTTCCAGGGGACGTAGCACCTGGCCTGCCGAAACAGGGCACCCCCGCCACGGGAAGACGGCTGCATGGGAGCTTTTAAACATACTTGAGGGCTCTCTAGATCTCTCGAATGTATTCGGCCCAGAAAATGAATGTAATCCCGTGTCTTTTAACTTCACGAAAGGTACTCAACAATACTACATGCCTCGCTGAGCAATAAGTGCCAATAAATGGCAAAACGTTACTTGGGTAGGGTATTTTTTCCTCTCTGATGTTCGCTCACAGCCCAATTGCGCTCTCTAAATTAACCGCTAAGTACTATGATGCTTCATCATTTAATGCACAATTTATCTGCCGCAGACTGTCACACATTGGATACATTGGGGTGCAGGATTATAAAGATACTCGATGGCGCTCTAACTCTCTTGGTTGTATTCGGCCCAGAAAATGAATATCATCCGGTGTAGTTTAACTTAACGAAAGGTACTCAACATCAATACCTTTCCAACGATATATTGTTCATCCTAGAAATTCACTTTTCAAGTTAAAATAACGTTAAATACTCGGTTTACTACTTGTAAGTTGTCTGATGGGAAAATAAATAGCGATATGTCGGATCATATGAATCGGCCATATAAAAATTTGAATTTTGAAATATTTTCTACGGGGGGAGGGGGATCCGTGACCTTCAGATTTCCACGTGACTATAGCACATGACTTACACGTCACCTTGACCTACTGTGACGTACTGCGCTCTGATTGGGTGACCTACTTCCGTTGCTAAGGGAATTCCTAAAATATATTTTTAGATGATTTAGATACGACGAAACTCCTATCACTTATAGGCTCGAAGAAATTAATGTATATGTATCGCGTGTTTCATATATAGCGATTTTTTATCAATCGTATATTTCTAATGGAAGACGTTTTAATGTTGTCAGTATATTTTATGTGGTATTTCTTACTAAACTCAACCTAAATTTTAAAAAGGGACTTGCGCTATACCACTATTTAATATCATACGAAAGCTAGGAACATGCTCTATTTGAATGAAACTCAAGAAACAACAAACTGACAAAATTAAAACATATCCCATTAGAAATATACGATTGAAATAAAGAAATCATTATTTATGGAACACGCGCTACATCTACATTAATTTCTTTAGGCCTGTACTTTTACGATAACATTATCTTTTAAATGATTCCGAGCACTGATCGGGCAAGGTGATGACTGTTGTCAACACGTGACACAGTCACATATTAAGATTTGGTTTCAATAGTTTTACATTGCACATGAGACTTTTCATTTATTTGTCTTGGTAAATTTAAAATTTGAACTCGCATAGTCATTTTTCAATATACTGTATTCATAGAACTTCGTCGCATTTTCAGTAGACTGGGATCAAAAATACACGCGCAATGTGTTTATTAAATGACATTATTTAAACACATTTAACATATAAAAACGCTTTTCATTTATATAGTTTTGAATTTTAAGCTTCTATGGTAGCATGATCTACACTCTTCACTACTGGAAATGTACTCCTTGTCTAATACAGAACTTGCAAATTTGGGCGTTTCTATGTGATTAAGAAGGATGCTTTGAATCCATTGGTCCGCAAAAAGAAAAAATGTTTCAGTCATAGAAGAGGTTGGCCACCCTCTCTCGCTGGAAAC